>PTFA01000147.1:436620-681369 GCA_003342895.1 Casuarius casuarius | reverse complement strand
CCCCGCCAAAAAAAAAAAAAAGAAAAAAAAGAAAACTACAGACTTACAGAAACTTCCTTCTTGGTTGGTTGACCCTGAGGATTTCTCCTTGCAGGACTATCTGTCTCTGTCTATTTTGTCCACTCAGGGTGTCATTAGTCTGATCTCCAGCAGGGCCCACCAGATCTGGCTAATGGTGTGAATTAGCAGAACAACTGCCCACCTCGCCACGAGGCCGACAGCCTCGGGCTGTGACACGGCAGCCCCACCGCCCCGGCAAGATCCCCTGCTGGGGCAGAGCCTGCAGTCCAACACCATGGACCCAGCAAGCCTGAACAAGGAAAGAGACTCACTGTAGGATCTTATCAGGATTTTGAATGTCTTAGAAAACAATTGCTACTAGAAAGGCCAGGCAAAAGGGTCACTGTGCCTTTTAAGTACATTTCATTTGTTGTCACAAATGATATGGAGTGTCAGTTTGTGGTCAGATACAGGTGTATGAGAAAAGCTTGGGGACAGGGAAGGACTTTGCTGAGCTCCTTGCAGATGCTGTGATCACAGCCACTTTATGACTGTTAGCCCAGATCCTCTTCAGGTCTGGATGCCAAAGACAGCCCTGAGGAGGGAGGGAAGGGAGATGCAATGCTCAGAACAAAGACTTACGGGAGAAGCTCCCATGGGTCAACCAGTAGGATGGGGATGATGGGGAAGGCACAGCAAGAATCAGGACCCCACTGTACTGGGCCTAGAAGAAACAAAGATATGGCCCAAAATAGGCCAGCATGCTGACAAATACAGATCCTGGTTTTCTTTGTTTGCTTGTTTGTGTTTTCTTTTCTGCAACTGGATGATGTAGGTGGGTCTTCACTGAGAGGCAAAGTGAGGTGTAAGCAGGTTAAGCTCCATGACAGACATGTTCACATCACAGGCTGGCAGCTCCACAGCAGCATGATCTGCAGCTGTCCATGCTGTGCTTAGCAAAATCACGGAGCTTGCAGGTGGAGGAGCATCCCCACTTGACCCTTCCTGAGCCTGGGTTATCCAGGTGCATTGAGAGTTTGGGTGTGTGCTGAGGCTCATCCCCTCCAGAGATTTCTGGGGTTCACATTAACGCTCCTAACACCGGGCACTTAGGAACAAACCCTGGAGGTGGTGGAGTGAATCTGGACTGGGGTTGCACTGCCCTGGCAAGGTAGAAGAGCCCTTAGTGCCTCGTTGCACAGGTGGAATAGCTCCTCACCCCTGTACCACTGATGTTTGCAGAACGTGGCCCCAGCAGGTTGCTCCAGCTCCCAGAGGGCAGACCTGGGATTTAACTCTGATCTCTCTTGCATCCCAAACCAGGGCCTTCACCTCACCCTCAGGAGACCTGGGCCTTGCTGTGGTCTCTGACACACACACACATCTATGCTCCCTTTCCCTTCTCTGAGTGGGAATGTCTCAACCGCAGAGAGGTGTCGTGAAGATTAATTAGCTCCAGGCAAAGCCCTCTGAGATGCTTGGATGAAAGATGCCACAGAAGCGCAAAGTATTAATTTAACATTATTAAAATAATTGGTTAGTGGATAGTGAACAGAGGGTTAACGTTAGCGGTATTTATTCTTAATGCGAGATGAACAGGAAATAGGATTCCTCATGGTTCAGTGACAGGACCAGTTTCTTAGTATTTGTACTAACAGTTTAGGCAGAGGCAGGACACTTGCAACCGTTAAAGATGCAGCTGATAATGAAATAGCAGGTGTTATTAAGGCATACAGAGAAGTGCCACATGTACACCATAATCTTATGCAAATAAGTTCAGGGGTGGTACACACTGTTTTAGGTGTCTTAAGTGTAATGTGATGCCACTGGGTGGGAGTTACACACAAGCTAATTATAGTGTGAATAGCACTGAATCAGGTTATATGGCAGTGGAAAGTGATCTCGGCATATTGACATAGCTGGTGTGTTAGAGTTACTGATATTTTATTAAAGGAAAACAATTACTGGCAGTACAAGGTATTTTTCTGCCTAAGCAGTAATAGAGAGGGCATCAGCTGCACCAGATGAGAGTACAGCAGAGTCAAAGCAATTGCTCAGGGCCCAAAATACACGCTGTTTCTCAGAAAAGATTACAGAAATGATTAGGGGGGTTGATTTTTATCATCTGGCCTATTTCGTTATCCCTCTCATAGTCCAGCTACAGCATGCAGGCAGCCACCATCCAGGGGATCACCTTTCTACAAGGGGCAGTTGTGTCTGGAGGCATTTATTTGCTAAAAAGTCCCAGCTACCTTTATTTACAACTTGCTGAACTTCATTTTTTGGGGCTGTGATGTCCCCTCGGGGTGGCTGCCTTTGGTGGCTGGGGTTTTTGCTGTGTTTTGTTCTGCATTTTGGCTGACGCCATTCATTTCTGAGACTGATGTGAGAGGGCGATACCTTACTCTGCTGAGAAACCCAATGGCAGGCGGCTCCATCCCTTTAGTCTTGATTTATGCAGGGGCTGGGATCAGTTACCTGGGATCGGTTACGTTCCTAGGGTCTGTGATGTTGGTCTGAGGACCTGAACCTTGCTGGTGACCCAGAGCTGGGCTTGGTTTGGGTCTGCTTGGCAGAACTCCCCTGTAATCAGATGAAAGCAGCAGGGTTTATTTTATTTTATTTTATTTTTTAGTTTTAAATTGAGAAATTGAATTCAAAAGTCAGACAGGGAGAATGAATGCAAAGCCAAAAGTTAGCAAGTGGCAGAATTAAGGTCACCTATGGAAAAGAAAAGAATAATAATATGTGATCCTGTAATTAAAGTCTGGCTCACAATGTGCCAGTGCAGGGAGCAGATTTAGGAATGCAGAAGCTACTTCCAATCTGGCAGTACCTAATTTCTGAGTGCCTGACACTGCAACCTTAATATAGTAAAGCAAAGCTTAGAGGTTTTTTTATTATTATTATTTTATTATTTGTATGACAATACGCCTTACAACAGATATCAGGGCTGTAAGACATATCAGATATATACAGAGTGAGCCTTTGGTCCCAAGAGTTGCATGCTTTAAATTCATGTGGCCAGTAAGCAGCAGGATAGGATGTTGACAAACATATTCCAGCTCAGTCGTAGGGCTGGGAATATAAACCAGGTTCCTTAATGCTCACCATATTCCTGTGTGTTGTTCCTCCTGTGCAAATGCCAGGTGTGCTGGTGCATCGGAGAGTAAAAGCCATGAAAACTACTGTGCTACTGCATTGGAAGCGAGTCCGAGTAGCTGCCCATTTAATTTTAGAAGATCCAGACGTTTCTGCCATGCTGCAGTCTGAGGAAACAAATGGGAGGTGGCTGGACTTTTTGAAGAATTCGGGCACTTGTTCTTTGACATCAAGCCCAGAAGGTTTTCCTTCCCAGCTATTCTCGGGGGAGGAATTTCCACGCCCTGCAGAGCTTTGTTGGTCCTGCTGCGCCTATTTGTTTTACAAAAGTGCTTGCAAAAATCTCAGATCAGCATTTTGCCTTGGCTTTCATTCCGTGATAGGGGACTTACAGTTTTGAGAGCAGTTAATAGGCTATCCTTCTAGCCCTCTGGAGACTGTACATTTAAAATTCCTCATCTGATATGTGGCGGCGCTAAAGGAGACTAATGGGATGAGGGCTCCTAGGAAGTGGAGAGAGGGAGCTGCAACACTGCTTTCGCTGTCTCAGATCTGCAAAGCAAATTGAGGGTCTGCTGAGAATGGCTGATCTCCCTTTCGATTCCTGGAAATAGAAAATTTTCCTGTTCCAGGAAGATGGAGCAGTTTGAGTTTGAAATTGGGGTGTTAATTTAATCTAGTTTCAGTCACTGTAGAGAAGACAAGCCCTAAGTCCTAGACCAGACCCCAAGCTCTGTAATGCTCAGGCTCAGCGGTATATCAGATTTTCTTTGGACCCAAACTAGGGTCCAAAGAGATGTATTGCCTTAGATCCCCTTTTGCAAATCCCCATGCATAGGGGCACAAGCTGTGCTCCAGGAAGCAAGGACGCTGAGGGGTGATCTTGGAGCGAATCCCCCAACAGCCCCCGCACACTCTCAGAACCGAAGAATCCAAAGTCTGGGAGTGGCTGAATAATTTAACATCCGCACTTAGTTTTTATAGCTGATTTTAATGGGGGGTAATAGCACTGCTAATAACAAAATCCATTGAAGACACCCTGTGCAAGTCCATAACATTAGCTTAATGGCAAAAGGTAATTGGCATGCCGTTGGAGCTGTCCTTTTGTATTAACCCGTGGATTTCTAGGCAGACATCTTCCTCGAAGCTGTGGCCTCAGCAGCACGTGGAATAAAATGCATATTTCTTTTATACTAAGTAAATGCAAATCTGGATTAAAACAGGACACGCCATTACCAATTCACATTGCTGTTCTGCATTTACACCCTGCAGAGAAGACCAGAGACGGTGAAAGCTGCTGAAAGCACTGATAACAAGTAGTGGCTGTTTTAATCTTTGTGGGCTTGTGCTGCCCACCTGCCACGTACCCACCGCTTCCACTGGAGCACCTCCTGAGCTGTGCATCCTACTGAAGGGTTGAAGCTTTCACTCCACACCCCTCCTCTTTCATGATGTCCTTACCACCATTAAGCCTGCTGTAATATCTGTCAGCACTGGAGTCAGAGAGCTCCAGGGTGTGATCGTGAAGACTTTCAAGCCGATGAGGTGCCAAAGGGTACAGTGTTGGCTTTCCACCCTCAGTGATTACTCCTCCCACATCCCAAGGCCACCTTCACCCTCCCAACCAGGATCCCTGTTAACCCTGGCCCTCTCTGTTCCCATTTGCTCAGGTGCACAAGGAAGGAGCGGTGTGAGCGCTCCAGCGAACCTCGGAGATTTGCCTCGGAGATGAAGCAATGTGTCCGGCTTACCGTGCATCCCAACAACATCTCTGTCTCCCAGTACAACGTACTGGTAAGGAATGTTAATTCCCATCCCCATCCCTCCCTGCCCCTCAGGTTTAGTTTGCCCATGTGGTCAATCTGATGGTCCCAAGCATGTGTCACTTGGATTCAGCAGGAGTGGGAAGAATGGGAAGTTCAAAGCCAGGAAGTTCTCCAGATGCCATTAACTTTCCCAGCAGCTTTCTTGGCATGCAGAAAGATTTTCCATGGGAGGGCATTTGGGCTTTGGTTATTCCCTGACTAGAAGTGTGGAAAGAGGCTTCCCTGTTTTGTGTAAGGAGCTGAGGGCAGTTCTGAAGGGCCTCCACCCTTGGAAGTGTTGTGTGCACACAGTGCAGATGTTCACTTCCTTGGGAGAGGGGTTTTTGAAGGGCTGGGCATAGGCTTTAGGCAAAGGATGTCATTGAGGTTAGAACTGACCCTCTAGAAGGAGGACAAGTGAGGGATACCATGAGTTATTTTAATAAGCTCTAATTTCCCATCACCTTGGGTGGAAGTGTCTCCTTCTCAAACTACCAACAACTCCACTCTGCTGCAGCTCCAGCACTGAGCATGCAGAGCACAGAGGCAGGATACCACACAGAGGAACCTAAGGCTGCTGAGGTCCATGCTATGTCATGTGACCTTCTTCAGAACAAGGTTTAGCCTTTAAGGCCAAGAGCTGTTCAAGGCAGCATCTGGCCTAGCCACACAGTGAGTGGTGGTAAAGCAGTAGGTGTTCCTAATCTTTTTTCTAGGCCTGAGGCAAGAAATCACTGTGGGAGATCTAGGCAGCTCTTGGCTTCTCTTCCAGCTCATGACAGCAGTAGCAAATGTAGTGAGAACTTGACGCCCGCTGAGAATGAGGTAGCGACCCATTTCATCCAGGCTACCAAGGCTCTACCCTTTTGGCCATACTAGCTTGGACTGGAATTGAACTGATAACTCAGGCCCTGAAAGCTCCATTTCTGTGTGAGTTGGTCCCTAGCCCCACATCGTGAAAGGTCTAAATGATATGGCTCAAGTTGCAGCTGTCAGACAGCTTCTAGATGATGGTTTTTGGAGTGCTGGGTTTTAGTCAGTGATAATGAAATCAGCCTTTCAAAGTCTGCATGTCCAATCATTGATGCTTTGTTTCAGCCTCTTAACTTTGCTGTGACTTAACTTTCCTAGGCTTCAAACAAAACTGATCTGAGACATCTTAAGTCCTTTGTTCTTCTGGGAGTTCAAGGTTTCTTTTTCTTATTCTCTCAGTAGTCTTTGAATTCTTTTATGTTAGAATAAATCCTGGGGGACTAGCTGGCTCAGGGCAATTGAAATTGATAACAGAATAAAAGACCTTTACCTCTAGGTTACTCTGGCAAGGCAAGCCAACCCCGAGCTGCTGGGATCAGAAGTTGCCAATGTCTCACTTTTGACCAATAATCTGCATGAAAATTGCCGTGGGAGTCTCAGCCCAGTTCTGGATGGACTGTTGTCCCAACTCATTCACAGCCATTGCAGCTAGTCTCTTGGCAAACCAAGAGGGGAGCGCTGATGATTGAATGGCTAGTGGTGTCCTTGTGAGGTCTCACTTGGGTTCTAACTAAGGGACAACAATATCAAGTGCTTGCCTATAGAGGCAGAGAAGTTCTCTGTGTGGCCAGCTAGTCCTTTTCCTTTTGGACACTGACACTGACTTGGAAAGCTGTATCTAAGAACAGATACTTGCTTGGGGAGATGCTCCATTCTTCCCTCACTGCAGCCGCTCCAGAGCAGGCATGGGGATGCAAGACTTTTTTGTCTGCTCAGGGTGAGCATTAGCTCATGATATTCATGGCCAACCTCTACCAGTCTATCCGTTGGTGTCATCCTCAGCATGGCACACTTATATTCTTCATTTGCTGTGCTCAAAGAGAGATTTATCAAGGAGAAAGGTTTCCCCTTCTCCACTGCTGACAGCGTATTCACGAGCAGGGAGACGCAAGAGAGGGGCATCCATTTGACAGGAGAGTTTTGAACTGCCTAAATGCTAAATCTGTCCAAGTACGCGAGGCTTTCTCCTGCTCCCCATCCAAGAAACAAAGTTGCCTTTCCCATTGCTCCTCCACTTGCGAGGAAATGAACATACTCATGAGAGGGCTTTATGTTAGTCAGGGCAAAGACGCATCTGCTCAGCCTTTCTTCCTTATGGTGCCTAGTGTTGAGAAGTAGCCCCCAAGTCTTCTCCAAGTGAGGAAAACACAGTGTGGGGAAGCAATAAGCAAGAGTTATGTTACCCATTATCCCCTGCTTTAGCACCTGGCCTGATCGCCTCTGTTCTTTGTGCTGATAGCCACAACACTTCAGCATGCACTGCGTCTCCTTTCAGTGGCTGTCACCTCAGATGGGGCCTCAGCTAGCTCATGGAGTAGGCAAGTGTGCAAATCATCCAAGTTTGTGCCTGCCTCTAGTGACTGGCTCTAGCGGTTGGTGACAATAACCCTAAATTTATACTACTAGGTCATCAGCAGTTGCTAGAAGTACCCTGTGATGGCTCTCTGCCTTTGGTCATGGGGCATCTTTGTTTAAGAGTGGGTTAGGCAGGACCCTCAATGCTGGAGAGCAGTGGTGCAGGACCTTATCTGGTCTGGGAAGACAGCAGCATGAAGGCCCTTTGCTAGAGCATGAACATGGTAGAAACCAGCCGTGCGATTCCTTTCTTTAATGGCCATGGGTGATGACATGGTAAAGCTGGTGAGGGTCGTGAGCTCTAAAATCACCAGGAATTCCTCCTTCACAGCTTTTTTTTTTTTTTTTTTTAATTTATGATGCCCCAATACAGCACATCCCCAGGGCCAACTGCTTCCTCGGTGGGATGGGCAGGAGAGAGGCAATGAATTTGCTGTGCCTCTAGATAGACCGGTTTTGTGTGGTGGACCGAAGGCTGTAACTAGACTCTCCTTACGCAGGAACTTGATGACAGAGCGCTCCCCTCATCTGCTGGTGCTAGGAGAGCAGGCCGTAGAGAGTTAGACTGGAGCGCTACAGTTTCTCTGTAGTCTGCAGAGTGCCTCTTGTGAGTAGCAGTCACCTTCCTCAGAAACCGCGTGCCTTGGGGCCAGCAAAGCCCCAGTCTTCACAGCCGGCTCCAAAGACTCCCTGTCTAACCTTACACTTGCATGACAGATAACGAGCACTCCTTCCCCTCCACTGACCCAGCCAGCACTGGGATGCAGTGCAGTTGTTCCTGCATAGCCACGTACCACTTGTGTTGGCATCGGCATTTCATCTCCTTTCCCCTCCACACACACATCCCTCTCCTGAATCGCTGCTTTCTGTTGAAGGAGGATGCTCTGTCTAGCAAGAGGCTCTTTGTCCAACCTCTCCAGTGTAATTCTCTCCTGTTTGCCCAGCTCTGTTGTTCAGCTCAGTATTCTCTCTCTTTTTTTTTTTTCCTGTCTCTTCTTCCCTCCTTCCATCTTTGCTTGCAGCTAGTCTTGGAGACCTACAATGTCCCCGAGCTCTCAGCAGGAGTTAACTGCACCTTCGAGGATCTGTCAGAGATGGATGGCTTGGTGGTGGGCAGTCAGATCCAATGCATCTCACCAGCTG
The DNA here is from genome assembly GCA_003342895.1 of Casuarius casuarius. NCBI lineage: Eukaryota > Metazoa > Chordata > Aves > Casuariiformes > Casuariidae > Casuarius > Casuarius casuarius. Next base: position 672,931 of record PTFA01000147.1, on the reverse strand, counting down.
CTAAAGAGGTGCCCCAGATCATCACTGAGAATGGTGGGTATCTCACAGCTCCCCCATTTGCACCACTTCTCCCTTCCTTTCTCACTCCCCTCCCATGCGTCTCAGCTGCCACTTGCTCTGGACGCAGAGGTTGGCTTACAGGAGCCTGAGGATGGGTCAGTGTAAAGCACAGGGGTAGGTGAGATGCTGTGTTGGTGCTCGCTGGTGGAGCAGCACAGCAACACACTGTAGCACGTGTGCTGAGTGTGAGTGTGTTTGTGTGTGTATGTGTGCACACGTGTGCCAGCAGTGAGCTGGGATATCAGTACCTACATTAAGGTGCGTATGTGTGCGATGGTATGTGTTTTCAGACTGCCACCGAGTGGCAATTGCATATATCTAGCAAAGACGTGAGACCAGTGCAGTGTCTTTGGAAGCATTTTGCTCAGGCTGTTGTTATGTGATCCAAGGAATCAGACTGTAAATGCTCTCAGTACATCCCATAGATCCCATCCTCTGTAGCAGCCAGAAAGTCCTGCAGATCTGAATGATCCCTGCTGTAATTTCATCCTGGTCCTCCCAGCTATAGGTCTGTATGCTCAGTTTCTTGTCTGTCCCCCACCTTTACTCCCTTCAGCTGTTGCCAGGCTGTTACTAGCTCTCTCCCAATGTGTTCCAAGGTGGAAATACCTCATCTCAAGGATGGACACCTCCCCTCTATCCCCCTCCCCCCCGCCCAAGCTCCCTGCTCCTTTTTGCTTCCCTTTTCTAAGTACTTTTGCATTAGAGGCTCTCTGCAGGCACTTACTATAAAGACATCAACACTGCTGATGGCCACAAGAGGCACAGAGAGGATGCTGCCATTTTTGTCCTTGGCTTCTTGTGGATTTTTGCTGTAAAGTTTGGCGCTGACAACCCTCTAAGGCCACAAAAGATGAAGTGACACAAACTGTCACTATTATCTCTCTGCCCTCCCCCAGCCACACACAGCAGCATGTGTGCTCTCTGTCACAGGCCCAGAGCAGGAAAATGCATCTAAACATCAAAAGGCTTCTACCATCTTCAGGGCTCCCTGAGTCATAAGTCTACCAAGATAGAAGCCAGGAATCACTTCCTTGTTGTGGACATCTGTCCAGGGCTGGGCTATAAATGACCAGAGAACAGAAATGGTGATGGAAGCCGGAGGCAGGACATCAGGGAGAGATTTATATGGAGCAGGGTTTCCAGAGAAGCTGAGCACCTGCGGCTTGTATCAACTTCAGCAGCTGGTGCTCTGCACCTCTGCAAAGACCATGTCCTCCATGCATAGTGCCAGATACTGGATTTGAACCAAGGGATGTGTGGCTCTGTAGAGTGTCTGATCCCTGGAGCCATCCAGTCCTCAGATCCTGTTTTAAAATATACACAAGATGTTGGCAAAGTTGTTAAATACGAAGCAGTTAACAGAGCTGTCAAAGCCGGCGGCAGCAGATGGGCAGCAGAGTCGAGCACTGGCAGCAAAATGTGTTTAGTCAAGTGTGTGTGGTGTGTGCATGTGTATGTGTGTGCTTGTAGGTAGGTGGGTGTGCACGCGGGTGCATACTGAGATGAGTTGTCAAGTTTGCTTTGGCCTGATTGATTAATGAATCTTTCAGGTGAGGAGGAAAATAATAAAAGTGAAAGGGCCAGTCAGGCCAAAATGTTGAATTAAACATGGATTCCTTCCTCACCAAATTACTGCAGTTAATTCGCCCAGTTACTATCCACAGCTGATGGGCTTTGGGGGTTTGAATGGGCCCTTTGGCACTGGGGGAAGAGCTGACAGTTAACTGCCCAGCACGGGAGCAGTGGGAAAGGGACACGAAGAGAATGAAGAGAAGGTATGTAGGAGCTGAGGAAGAGGGTTTGCTGTGGATGGGTCTGCCTCAGAAATAGAAAGGTCCTTCTAGATGGGCAATGGCTTGCGGATGTCTTATGTTGAGTTTAATTGTTTGTACCCAAAGACCGGGTGAATATGCCATTACCCAAAGGAATAGTTCACATGGGAATCTCCCTGTTCATCAGCATTTCCCAGCACGCAGCCAGGGACCCCCTACCCTGTACTCCCTGTAATGGTGTTTATCCAAGGGAACTTCCTTCCTGGAGCATTCTTCATCCTACTTTTCTCAAGGGGTCACCTCTCTTTGGAGGCAGGATATGGATGTGGCTTTCTCCATGCATGGTTGTCCTGGATATTGGGCTATATTCAAAGACGGTGAGTAAGGAGGGTAACGAGAAAATAAATCTTTCTGTACCCCCTTGCATCTCTTTAGGGAAACCGGTACGTTTCTCTGTCAGGCAGTGTATGCACAGGACACCAATGGTCGGGGCCAGAAGTACAAACCTCTACCTTCTGGGGACATGAAATGAACCTGCAGCAATGAAGATCTGTAAGGACAGTACTCCACTTTAATGGTTTCCTTATTCTAGGTGTCTTTTCCTCTCTTTGAGGTTAGTTCTCCTACTTGCCAACTTCATTTATCAAAGTTTTAAAATTAGTTAGGAATGGCTAAGACCTATTGGCATCATCAAAATCTGCTCTTAGGCAGGAGAATTTGCAATGGTCAAGACCTATTCCATCACCCCACTCCCATGAGAGAGGTAGATGTATTTCGTGCTGGAAAACTGTGTATCCTACACCTGTGGAGGATAGGCTAGCCAAGATACTGTGGGCCAGTGCCCAGTATAGACTGATGTCATGACCAGTAGCACTTAACTGGGCGAACAAGGCAGTCACACTGATGCATCTAATTTTTTTCCCAGGAGACCATCACATCGTCCAGCTCCAGCTTAAGTCCAAGGAAACGGGTATGACTTTTGCCAGCACCAGCTTCGTCTTCTACAACTGCAGCGTCCACAACTCGTATGTTCATTTCCTGTGATACCTGCTTTCCATCCAAACCCTGGATCTGCCACAGAACCTGCTGCTAAATCATGCGTCCCCCAGCAGCTGGTTAGGTGTGGAGGAGGCCAGAGGTCAGGGTCCCTTGGGTGGTGGTGGGCACTGTGGGGTCCCTCCTGGGAAGACCAAGAGCAGTATGTCACCCATTTGAATCGTGACCTCAGCAAATGACCCCCTCATCTTCCTATTAAGCAGTTGTTTGTGGAAGACTGGGTCCTTCCCACACATATGCACCACCAACCCTCATCCATGCTGTCAGTCCCACTGGAAGGAGCCCGCCCCAGGTAGTTAGCATGTGTTTGGGCCCTCAAGTCTGGAAAGCCAGGAGCTGTTGGTTTTCTTGTGTGACGTGAACTCTGAACAGGGAAGACCCAGCTGATTCCCTTATGACCACCTTTTCCTCCTGCGAGCTCCTTTTCTGCACTGCACCCCACTCTGTCCCATCGGAGAGAGCCTGCCAAGGCAGAAAGGTGCTCTTCCAGCACGTTGAGCCACCCCTGAGCAAGGCTGAGCGTCTGTGTCCCCACCACTGAGCTGTCAGCTTCCCCAGACAGCCCTCCGGAAGTGCCAAAAGGAGATAATTACTGCGGCTCAGCAATTCACAAGGAAAGGCAAATCCTATTTCCGTGTTCACGATGCTTTGACAAACAGTGTCAGAAAGCAAGTGTTGGGGGAGAGAGCGGGAGAGATGGTGGTGTTAAATATTTATGGCATGTTTTGGTTTCTTACTTGACAAACTATAATACACTATCCATTTTTAATTTGATGTATCAGAGCAAGCACTTGTTACCAATTTGAAGAACAGCTCGCTGTACCAGAGCTGAAAGTGGATTGGAGCTGAGAGAGATTTCACAGAGAGACATGCGAGAGGGTGTGTGTCTGTCTGTTGGGCTCAGTCAAGCTAGACTGGATGCAATTTCTTCACTCCTGCCCATTAAAAAAAAAAAAGAAAAAAGAAAAAAAGAAAAAAAGAAACAGTAGCACATAAGGGCCAAAGAAAACTGCCCCCAGTCCTCTCCACTGAGCGTGCAGCAGCATGGAGCTCCCTGACAGTGTGAGTGACCAGGAGTTACTACCATCCAACGCTTGTTTTGTACAAAGAGCTTGTTATGGCTCAGTTTGGTTCCTGGTGAGCAGACATCATATAACATAAAAATGTGTGATGTAGTTATCAGTCAGTGCTGTAACCCAACCAGGAGAAGTGTTTGCAGCTCTTTCTCTCCAGAATCTGTGGGGCCTGGGAAAGCAAAACCTTGTAAAATGGAGGGAATGGTTCTTTCCTACACCCTGGGTAGATGACTTCCTAAATACATTGTCTGCACTCTGCTTCCCGGACAGATGCTAAAATAATCTTTACAACTGTTCTGGGATAAAGAAAAGAGGAGCAGAGTAAAGATACATGCAGAAGCCCCATCACCCTGGGCACAACCCATACTAGTAAGCCTGTGGGACACAGGCAGAAAAATTCCTTGCTTTGCCCTTGCTGATCTTGGTGCATACCAGTTTGTTCCTGGCCTCTCTACAAAGTGTGAGAATGGCCAGTCACAGGAGTGAGGAGGCTCAGCCAGATAAGATGTGCTGTGCAAAGACCTCCTGCCCTGCTCTGCATGGTCACTGCTCCACCTGGTGAGCCTTTGCCTTGGGCACCTTCCCACAACGTGTTTGTGGCTGCCAGGGCATGGGTGCAGTTCGCCCATGAAGCAGTGAGGCTGTAGAAGTTTCCATCAATCCCCTGATATTGTGGGTCTTGTTACACTCAGAATCTTGCCATAGGCAAAAAAAGGGCAACACTTCTTATATATGAAGCCAAGAGCTTATTGTTAGTCTAATTAAAAGTTTTAATGGGATAATCAAAATACAACAGACAGTTATTATTAGTAGGCTAGTTGCAATGATACTAATGTAGTCTAAATTACCTAGTACTAAAAACAAAACAAAACAAAATAAAACCCTCATTAACAATGTTACATGTAAAAATTGCTATAGAAATAGCCCTCCTAGTATCTATCCATTTTCTCTGGTGTGACACTCACACTGCCAGTGTCCCTCTGCATCCCGGTGTTGACAAGCTCAGTCTCCTCCAGCAGAGTTAGGGGGAATGTAATGATTATCTGCGACAGTAGTTATGTCATCACCAGAAGAAGTGGCTTCCTCCCCACTCGTGGGTCTCCCTGGGGCTGTTTTCCTCCTCCTCTCCCCACCGCCAGCTCCCTTCTGCCCATCCCCAGCTCCAGCGGGAGAGTTGCCCAGCGCCCAGCGCGGGTCGCACAGGGCTGTTGTTTGCCAGGCAGGGACTGCCCGGGGGCAGCCCTTGGCCCTGCGGGTGCTCCCGGGGCTGAGCTCAGGCCGGGCGGGCAGGAGGCCCTTGGCCACCAGACCCTGGTGACCACAGTGACAACCAGCTCTGGCCACGGCTGGCCCGGAGCAACCTGAGGTCCTGCGGTGTCAGGTCAGGGCAAAGCCTGTGGGCTTTCTGATGGTGATGGCCCAATGTTTGCTGGGCTACATTTCCCTCTGAGACCCTCTATCACCCACAAGGTCTGTCCTGTTGGCTCAAGTGGCCAGGCTGGCCAAGTGACCTACTCTTTCTCTCCATCTCCAGGTGTTTGTCATGTGTAGAGAGCCCTTACCGGTGCCACTGGTGCAAATACCGCCACGTCTGCACTCATGACCCCAGCTCCTGCTCCTTCCAGGAAGGACGAGTCAAGCTGCCAGAGGTAGGCAGGGGCATGGGGCACATGGCATGTGCGTGGCCTGCTCAAGGCTGACACCACGTTTTGGTCTGCGCCAGACCAACAGTTCTGGATGCCTTCTCCATCTCCAGTCCTACCCTCTCCCTGATCTGCTCACCCTCACCTTTTCCTCCGTAGGTAGCTCCTCTCCTCTGTGCTCTACCATACCTCCTATACCATACCTCTTGCCCTCCCACTGAGAAGCTCTGGCTGCTCAGGAAAGGGTGCTTGTTCCCAAACTATCAGGGTAACACATGGAGAGGCTCTGCCCAGGGGCACAGCTCTCCATCAACAGCTAAGTGCTGGCACCTGGGAGCTGCATGGAGAGCCCTTGTGGGCTGGGTCATGCATGGCAGAGCAGGGGCCACCAATATGCATCATGTGCTGTCAAGCTTGGGAATGGAGGGCTTGGTGGCTTTCATCCAAATGTAAGACACCAGTGTAGGGAGCGTGTTACCTGAGAAAGCCATTGCAGCTGCCAGTCATCGCTGGCAAGCTGGCTGCATGTGTCCTGACACCAAGGGACTGGAAGGGATGGGAAACACTGTGTGTGCCACTCCTCTGGGAGAGGAGGAAAAGAGGTTGCTTCTCAGCACATACTGCAGGCTGCTAAAATCAGAGGAGGATTTGGGGCCAGGTCCACAGTGACAGTGTATTTCAGCAGTGGTTTAAGCACCTTGGTGGCTTTGTGAGTTTGATGCCTAACAGCCAGTGCATCAAAATTCCTCCAGCTGAAGTCTGGGAAATGCTTCATTGCCAGTCGCTAAGCTAGAGCCGAACTGGGCCTTAGGGCTTAATATGGAGCTGGCCGCTGCATTGCAAGCACTCTGTCTGGCTCGTATTGTAACTAACGAGCTCTTGCAGACAAGTGGAGCTCAGGAGAATACAAATAGGAAGCCACTTAATTACTTCCTGGTCAGGAACGGTCTGAAAGCATTCTGGCCTGTCTGGTAAATGACCCGAGATAGCTTGTTGTTTGCCTGGCCCAAGGGACCAGTACCCATTAAGTGATCTGATATCTCCTGAACAGCCAGGCGCAGAGGCAGCTGCTGAAATCTCCGGCAACGTGCACCGCATTTTGTCCTCACTTTGGAGGCTGAAATCCACTCTGCTCCCTTCCTTGCCTGCTGCATCTGGTGTCTCTGAGATGTCCCTCCTGCCCTGTGCCCAGGCAAGGCAGTTTGCTGGACTGAATGGCAGACCCGTAGTGGCTCCACACTCTTATGGTATCCCCCATTCCCTCTCGCTTCTTCTTTAATGTATCTGCTGGTTGAGAGTTGAGTCCTGGAGCAGACATCTCGAACTTCAGTGACAACAGGACAGAACATAAATATTCATGGTCATGGAAGCTGCCAGTTCTTGGTCTACCAGTATTCAGCACTTGCTGCTAGGCTGCTGGAAAGCTGGCTGAGAACTTGGATGTTGGATGTGTCTGATACCCTCTGCTCAGCCAGAAAGTGGTGCAGGCAGCCAGTCCGGGGTTCGGTGCTTCTCATAGGCCTATCTCACCTGGATAGGGGGGAGCATGGGTCAGAATTTGGCCAGTCCTGCTGGTCACAGGCCTGTCTGTCTTGCACATTCAGATCAGGAGGGATCTCAACCTTTTGTGCAGGTGCTGGGACGCTGCACAAGAGTGCGGTGGGCAATGGGGCACTTTGCTGGGGCACTTTGTCTTCACCTTCTGCTGTGCAATGCCGTCATCATTTATCTCCTCTACTAGGCTTCTCTACTCCTCTGACAGGTCTCATGCACTAACCACAGCACTCACCTCCACAGTTCCCATCCTTTCCTCCCTCCAAGCTCCCATGCCCAAAGTGAAAGGCCTCCACACTTCAGTGTGTCTCTCCCTCCCTCACCCCCATCACATCCCTGGTATTTCTGACACCTACTCCTGTCAGAAAGGAGACCATGTGAAGGCTTTGTGTTATCCCAGTTACTTAGGGAAGAGACTGGGGTGTGGTACAGCTGTTGGTCTTTCCTCTACCACTGCCAAGGTCTTGCTCTGCAGAACTGGGGAGAAGACTGTCGGCTTGTTGGCACCTCCATATCTGTCTGTGAGCATGTCTTTTCTGTGGCTGCTTTATGTCCTCTCGTTGACTTAGTTTCTGAAAGGTAGCATCTTCAAACAAAGTGACAGTACCAGTGTGAGGGGCTTTGTTTGGCAGTAAGGATTACTCTTTCTCTCTGGAACTTCATTTAATGAAGGGTTTCCTGATAAATTTCAAATACTCCCTCTATGATTTTTCAAAGCTGCTCTATGAGATTTGCATGGCAGCAGGGAGGGGGATAAACTTGACCATAAGAGGGGACTATTGATCTGCAAGGCAATGATGTTGCATCATGCAACACATATATGTTACACTGGTCAGTGCTAACGAGGGCTGCAGCCCTTGTAGCTTCTGCACCAAATACATGTCTGGTCACAGACCTCTTTCCCATGGGAGGTAACATCTGACAGCAAGCTGCTCAGCTCAGGAGCTGCTATTGCTCTCTGCTATGTAGAAGAAACACTTCTCAATACTTGGAAAGACTGGCCAACATCTGCAAGGACAATGGCCTGCAAAATCAAAACTATCAGCAACAGCTTTCTGCCTGGGAATGTGAGAAATGCCCTGTAGTTGCAGCGTCCTTCTCTTAGCTGTCAGTTTATGGCCCTCAAAGACATGAGTACTGGGGAAGGATGGCCTCACATTCTGACAAAGATTTGCATTTGCTGTGTCTGGAACAGTTTTGCCAAATTGCGCTTTGAACAAATTCTGGGTCTACCTCCCACGCTTCCTTTGAGAAGCCATCTTCTCCCTGACTCGTCTCTTTCACTGAAATCTCCAGCTTTCTCTTTTACATTCCCCTTTAATCCAGTGCCCCTCATTTTCTTCCCTTTCTGTCCTGTGCACATGACTATTCATTGAGTGGGTTCTTTGAACAATGAACTATCTGGCATCTCCAAGCCAGGCCTGGCTCCTCATTGCCCATCCAGGCCTCCACCCGTTCCTGAAGTCATACGTGACTGCCCAAGGTCAAAAGGACTGAGATCCTCTTCCAGCCTTCCCCAAGCCATCTTCAGTAGTGCTCAAAACATGACATCGCCTTGAGTGGGCATATTTTCACTGGTCTTTCATCTTCATCTGCAATGTTCCTTTCAGTCCTTTCCTCAACAGACACTTCGACACCCTGAGGATGAGGAGCGGGTGTGTCCCCTACCAGCAGGGTATGGGTATCTGCTACATCAGTAAGGCTTGAGGAGATACTGATGTGAAACTACTACCAGCATAGGATGGTTGGACCATCGCATCTGCAGTCCTTTAGTGAGACTGCTGAGCAGATTAGCATGGACAGCTTCCAGGATCCTGTGGTCTGATTGCACCAAGAGACTCCTTGCCAAGGAAATAAATATTGGTGATACTTTGTCATATGGACCAGTGCCAGAAACTCCCTCCCTCTTTAATCAGCATTGCTGACATGCCAGGTGTTTTCCCTTCCCGCACACTCTGGCCTTTACCATATCTTTGCTGATCCACCCACTTCCAGGTGATTTTTCCTCTCTTTGCCTGTAGAGCGTCTTGCCCTCATGTGGGCAGAGGCTTCCCACTCTGCAGATTGCCTGGGCTGCAAACAGCCTGAACAGGCTGCTACCCATCCTGCCTGGACCAGCCTGGGGCACTCTGAAGGAAGGCTTGTGTTTACTTGTATTTCTGGCTGCCTTGTTTCCTTAGCACATCTCACAAGTTTCTGAATACCTTTGGGCTCAGTCTGCCCCTTTCCTTCAAGCATTCTTCATGTGATCTGAAAGCATCTTGGGTTTGTTTGTTTGTTCTCTTGTAGTATGAGTTTCTGATTAATGCAAGACACAGGATGAACGTAAGAGAAATCCAGTGGCAGAGGTGGAAGGGCTTGGAGATGACCCACACTGCTTGGAAGGGTTTTTTTCTGTATAGCCTGTGTTTTACTGGATTTACTGTCTAGGGTGCTTTTGATTCGCACAGCGGATGCTTGTGATGAGCCAGCCCTGGGTTGCCATAGGGCAGCTGTTCTAATACCACCCTGAATACCTAAACTAGAGATCAAGAAAGGACAGAAAAGGCCTGCCCCAGACAGTCTGAGGGGCAGTGGAAAATTTCCACAGGCACTAGCTGTGGGGAGGGGGAAAGCCATCTGGTTGCAGTGCAAAATTAACTCTTGGAGTACACTGAGGACCCAGCGGACTCACTCCCTGGTATCTCTGGTTAAACTGGTGATGTGTCACATGAATTACACACACAGATACTCACTGTTGACAGGGAGCCAGGACTTTGTTGCTTGTCACTCGTCAGGTGCTTGGTGAATCAACCCTGTCCGTAACAGAGCTGAATCAACTAGTTTCAGAGCCTAGTGGGCAAACCCGTGTTGTCTGCTGGGTGCAAATTCCAGCATGGTCATGAAGCAAGAGTATTTATGATTATGGTGTTGAACTCAATCAAATAGGGTTGACGACGTCACTGGATGATTTGCGGCAGATATACTTCAATTTGACATACAATTTCCCTTTACAGCAGTTTTTTGAAAGCCAAGTCCACTAGCTTGAAATACACTCAGTGACTTTTTGCTTTATAAAGGGGAGCTGATATTATTGCTATTGAGGTTGGGAAAGAAAAGAAAAAAAAAGATATTTTAATACTAGAATGTTTGTGTGAGGGGGTGTTTTTCTCTTTTTCTCCCCCCAAAAGAGCTGGTGGTAAAAGTGGATAAAATTTCAGTCTTGAAGGAGGAAGGGAGCAGGCTATGTTTCTGTTTTCTGCTTTTGACATTTGGTGCTGACTGTCTTTAAAGTCATGGTGTGGGGTTAGTATTGCACTGCAAAGCATTGCATTACATACTAACACCCGGTGAAAATGACCCTTTCTTACTACTACTCTTGACAGAGCAAGAGCGCTCACCCATTTTCCCACTTAAATGGGCAAGACAGTCAACAAGTAGTGGAGGGAAACTGAGGCACAGAGGAGTAAACCAATTGATCCAAGGGCCCTGGAGCAGCAGCTGAGGTAGACCCATCCTTCCTGTTACCCAATAAACCTGATTACCTTGTCCGCCCCCCTTTCCATATGGACCTGTTCTGATCCGGAGTGGTAGTTTTCATGTCAGTGTTTCACAGATATCTGTGCAAGSCTGGGCTAGTGGGTAAGCTGGGGAAACCTACTTGAGTTGATGGGATAAAGGATTAAGTTTTCTTTTGTGCTGTCATCTTCTGTAAGATGAACACTATCTTGTTCTGGGCCTTGCAAGGATTTTAGCTTTGTGTGGGGGAAAGAGGAAAAAGAAAAAAAGGAAAAGCAAAAAGGCAAGCCTAGATAAAAAATCTGTTATCTTCTGGGTTTAAAAGATACATAATCATTTAATTACCTTGAAGGAGGTTTTCATCTTTCCCTGCTCAGCTGATTTGTGTGTGCATGTGTTTTTCTTCCTCCCCCAAACAAGCTTTTTATTAAAAGGATTTTCATCTGCTGCCTAAAAAGAGACGAGAAGAAAAGATCTCGCACTAAAGTGTTTTATGTCGAGTTGTACGTGCTAATGACAGAAAAGCCCACATAAAAGAAACAACCGCTTCAAATATTAATTTGTCAAAAGCGATGGAAAGCTGTGTGAGCCGCATGCTGGCGAGCAGCTGCCGAGGAGGGGAGTGTCGCTCTGCCGCGCGCTCGCTCCTGCCTCGTGCTGAATGAAGAGTCGTACTGGCGGCCTCTGCAGTGAAGCACACTGATTTATCTTTGACTTGCCACTTGCTCTTCTTGGGATGCACACAGAAAGGAGGGAGGGGAGAAGAGAAGGCAGGGAGCGATAGTGACAGCTCAGCCTCGGATGGGAGATGCCGGGTAATCCTACCCACACCATGTTTTTTGTTCATAGCAAGAGCAGCAGCACCCTTCCCCACCCCGCTGGTGCATCCCGTCCTGGTGCAGGGAGCTTTGGGTAGCCCCCTTGTCCCCAGCTCTTCAGGAGCCACAGCTGCCCTGCTTCTCCCTCTTTGCAGGGTGCAGAGGAAAGCGTTGTGCCCTGCTTTCCCCAAACACACCTTGTCAACAACACCGGAGTCACTGCACCAGGGCTCGCTGTGCCTCCCTGCCATCCCATGGACACGGTGAACCACTGGTTCCCGTTTTGTGGTCCAGCGTCTGAGCGAAACATCTTCAGCTGTTGCCACAGCAACAGCTGAGTGCCCTGTCGCCTGCCCTGGTTAACCTGGCCGGGGCCACGGATGCTGAGAGCTGGAGCTGGGAGAAGAAAGTAATCATCTCTGCTCAAATTAATGTATCTATCATTTCTCAGGGACTCTAATGACAGTTACAGTGATGCGAATATCAGCGCGCCTAATTCTTTCCCTCTTGCTGATTATCCACTTGCTTATCCTGGCACCCGTCTATCATTAAGGGGAGGGCACAAGGCGTTGTTTCTATGGCAACCTCAGACAACCTGCTGCATGCAAGTGGGGTGAGCATGAAGGGGGACAGGCAGAGGAGGCGAGGGAACCCAGAGCAGCTGCCACGGGAAGCACCAGCCACCCCACGTAGATGCGATCTGGCAGGTGCTGTGGCATATGCATTTCATGGGAGCCCTGTTTAAGCAACTCAGGGGAGGAAGGTTTGGTGTTTATCGCCTCTTAGGAAGGTTTCCAAGCACATGTGGTAGAGTCCAGTCTGGTCAGCATCCTGCCCAAGGAGGGGTGGGGAATCTGGGAGGAGGCTGTAGTGGATGGTTTGGACCCAGCTGTGGCACTGGACTCCAGATGGTTTGGCATTTCACAGCCCTTTGACAGGAATGGAGATGTAGCCCGTAGTGGGGTTTCCCAGCGTGGGTGCTTCAGATAGTAATGAGAGGGAATTAAACCATCGACTTGCAGAGCAGACAGAAGAAGTTCCCTTTGTTCATGGTATCCTGTTAGAGCATGGAAATACAAGAGGGTCAGGAGCTGCTCAGGGGCAGTACCACCTAGTGTATGAGGCTGTGGGTTGCATTTCTGCAAAGGAGAGTTTTACACCTGGCTTTGGGTTGGCTTGGGCAAGTTCGCCTTTCTGTGCCTCTGTTTCTCTCGCACCTTTGTCTGCTTAGGGTAAGCACTTTCTGTTAATAGATGCTAGTACAGCACTTTGAGGCTGGAGCCGTGATCTCTGTGGGACTTTTAAGAAAAAGTCTTGGAGCATTTACAAACAAATTAGATAATTTGCTTGTGGTATATGCCATCGCTTGTTCTGACTTGCATTGAGATTAAGAAGATGAAAGGTTTGGGCATGAAGTGGCTTGTTCTGTTTAATGGGGATATTTTCTGTCATCTCTGAGCTTTTCCACCCCACAATCTTCCAGCTAGTAGACTGCTAGCCCCTTGCAGAGGCTCATCTCTTGGTTTGTTTCTGCATTAACTCTTACCAGGCTTCCTCATACCTAAAACGGTGGATCTCCAGGAAATTGATCCTGGTGCAAGAAAGCTCCTCTGTGTCTCTCCATGCTGAGACCTCCAAACAAAACACAACAGAACTGAGAGCTGTTGCAAGAGGGCCTCCCCATGCCCACTTCCTTTTCCCTTAACACACGCCTTCTTCTCTTGGGCCTCAGGGTTTAATTTCTGTAGCCCCTGTGCTGGTAACTAGCCACAGACCTGTTCATGTGATTTCTAGGAGCAACTCAGGGAGATTAGTTTGAATGGAGGCTTGGGAAGCATCTGACATGCAACACCATGCCCCTGCTAAATGTTACTTGTACCAGCTGGGCTGTTCGTCTTTGTCATGCAAGATTGTTTATCCCACAGGACAGAGTGATCTCAGAATGCAACAGGCCAACATTCATCTCTCCCCGCCAACACAACACCCTTGAAATAACATAGGGATGAGCTTATGTTGTTTTGGTATCCTGGCTCAGTGCAATGTCATTGCAATACTTCCAGTGGCTACAGGAATTTCTGATTATCTGGACATTTGTTAGGACTGCTAGGAGCTGTGCAGCACCCTGGAATTTGGGGGAAGGTCGTTGCCAAAGAGCAAAGACAACCCCCTATTCAGCATTAGCTTGGGGTGATAGCCTGGCTCTGAAGCAGGAAGCTTTTTCCTTTCTCCATTGTAGCATCAGCTGCATTCCTTCCTTTGGGACATATGAGCATCTGGGACCAGGCCAAGGAGAAACATTCGCAGGATGTTGAAGCTGCAGATAAGAGCTGATGCTGGAATGTGTCTCCTACCCTGCCTGGGGCATCTCCAGGGGGCTGGGCTCAGGCTCTACTTCTGCCTTGTCTTTGTCCATGAATCCATTTGCTTTGGCTTGGATGTTATCTTGTGCCATCACAGATCGCAGTGAGGGGGAGGGTGAGAACAGCCATGATCTCATTTTCCTGACCTTCCCACTGTGGAAGCCAAAGATGGGATTTCTGCCTTGGTTTCTGAAGGAAGCAGGGTTTGCGTCAACCTGGTTCATGTGTCCACATATGGTTTGTCTGTCACTCAGTCTCCTCCGTTGACTTCTGAACTTACTGGCTATTTTCAGAATAATTGAGCCAAAGTATGGAGCTTCCAAAGGTCCCAGGGTCCTACAGACTTTTTTTAAAAATGGGCATTTCTAGAGGATAGACAGTCTTTTGGTCCCCCCTTTGGAAGTGAGAGCTGTGACTTGGGTTCAACCTTTATTAGACATCAGAAATCCCCAGGTAAGAGTAATGAAACTCCATCACTCAAGGGGAAGTGCTGGTCAGAGAATGTTCCTTACACCTGAAAAACCCACTGTGGGGCACAGATGTGTAGAAAGTTTGGCTTTGTTGAAGAAGTTAGGGGTAATCATCCAATACCGAAACTTTGCAGCATCTTTGGGCTGCCAGGGTGTGGTGTATGGATGTACAGTGCTTTGACACGCATGAAGGGTGTTGGGAACCTTGGATGGGAGTCCTTGCAGAAGGACAGAAGAGGACAGGCTAGGCAGAGGGATGCAGATTCATAGAATATTAATTAGAGAAGAAATTGATTACTGCATTGCCAAGCTGCTTGCACTCAGCTGTTCTCTGCCCCATGCTGTCTGTGGCTTTGCAGGATCCAGTTTTACTACGTGACATGTCCTAAAAGGCCTGTTTTACCTAGCTAGAGTTTTCCTTTAAAGAATGGCAGACTTTGTCCCAATAAACACGTGGTTATCTTGTCTTTCACACATACACCACCCTCCTTAATGCACACATCCGTACTTATGATTTCAAAAACAGGCAGTTGTCACTTACAAAATACCAGAACTGAGACTGCTTGCACAGCTCCAGCAGGACCCTCCCCTTTGAGATGTGCCTAATAACACCATCATATACTGTTTTTTTCACTAGTCCACCTCCTTCATCCAGTGACCAGAAGGCTCCTGCTCTCTGGATCATTACTTTTCCTTCTGAGCATGTGTCGAAGTGGCAAAGGGCTGAGGAAAGCTAGCATTGCATCTCTATTTAAAAAGGATAAATGTGCTACTTGGGTAATTATGTCAGCCTGACCTTGATCCTGGTGAAATAATGGACCAGCTGAGAGGAGCTCCATTAATAAAGAATTAAAGGAGGGAAAAATCATTAATGCTGATCAGCAGAGATATGTGGACTGACTTCAGAGGCGGAATAGTCCTAGGTCGGCATCTAGCTCGCAGCAGGCTTGGGTCATTTCCCAGCACAGTCTGTGTGGCCTTGGGGGAGTCACTTAGCTCCCAATCAAGAGGAGTCATCAATGAGCCATGTGAGAGGAGGTTAGCTATCTTCATTCTGCTTCTGCTTTTTGAGTACCTGCTCTCTGGTGATCAGCATCACTCGTGGCTCTCTAGCCTTCACAGCACGGAAGCCAGGGACCCAAGAGGCTTCAGCAGGTGAACTATTGATCTGCTATTGATCTGTTGGTCTCCTTTCCTCCAACAGTGATATCTAAACACTAATCTGTGCATGTCACCATGGAAGTATGTAGCTACCACAGAGAGAACAAAGCTTAAACAGGGCCAAATATCTTCACTGGGTGAATCTCCAGGCTCTAGGTCAATCACCTTTCTCCAGGCACTAGAATCATTTGCAAATGTCTGATGAAAGAAAGTTGGTATTTGCTCTTGAGTGCATGGCAAACTTTTAACTAGAATGGAGCCGCCAGAAGTGAAAGCAATGCAAGGACTCAATTATTTGTCTGTTATCTCTGCAGATGTTTACAGTTTCCATAAATCCTTTTGCTTTCTCCTCATCAGCCGCCTTTAAGGTTCTGAGCATTTTCTTCATGTATTATTACTTTTGCTCTGCCAGTAAAGAAGTACATCATCAATCAAACTAACAGCATTGTAAACTTAAGAAGTGCAGATAAAATATATGGTGCATTAAAAAATTCTTTGACCGGGTGAGCTTTTTGTAGCTGGTTTGATTGTGGCTGGTGACGATGTAAATTTGGGGGAAGTACATCCAGAAATTTATGAAGCTTGGAATCCTGCCTGCAAAGCATTGACCTGATTCCAGTTTATAACCTAATAATGTTCCCTAGTACTGTTCATGTAAATTTTAAATATAATTTTATGATGCTAAGAATTAGTGGTGTAATAATGTAAACACAATGTGGACTGTAACTCACCCCTTTCTCTCCTGCATTGGGAAAGCCGAGCTCATTGCCACTTTGTTCTCCAAATTATCCTGGGGCTGGAAAGTTGTGCTAGAGTTTAAAAGTGATTCATGGAAGGAACCAGCTTGTCAGCCGTGGAGCCCCAAGTCCTTTGCAGCTATGCAGGGCAGCTGCTAAACAAGCATCTGATCCTGACCAGCCGGGTGTCACAGCCCTGACCCAGGGTGACCAGGCTGAGGTGTGAGAGAGATGTTCAGGCGACGTGGGCCAGGCAGTCCCTGCTGCCTCTCATCGGCCAGCTTGCTGTTTTCCTGCCTCTCTCTGGGTGAAATCTGATTCCTCCAGAGTCAGTGACCAAAAAAAAAAAAAAAACCTTTTTGTTTTCTTTTGCCTATTCCTTTCTCTCTCTCCTTCCTTTCCTTTCTCTAAACTGTTTGCTTTGTTTTGGTTTGTTTTTAATGATTCTTAGTCTAATCTAACTGACAGAGCATACAGATGCTCTGGTATATATATCTTCATAAAAGCCTGATCCCTGTCTCTCAAATCTCACTCTCTTTGATTACAGCACAAAGTGGAAAGGTGAAAAAGCCACAGCACGCACAGGGAAAATGGTACACTGCAGCTTAGCAGAGTGGAGAGACAAAAAAAAAGTGTGTTTTACTCAAACAATATGTGAGTAAATAACAATCTGAGGATTACTTCTTGTGGGCAGTGTGAGGTCCCAAAGGGCTTGAGCGAGGAAGATATGGTCCTCACTTAGATTCACTTTTCAAGCATGTTCCTCCCAGGTAAGATGACCTGGACAGGGTACAAAGATGATTGTTGAAGGAGGGATATACAAAGGAAAGTCTTCTTAAAAAACCCTTGAAGTTGAGGATGAAGAACCAGAATTTGATGGCAAGAGAAAAGTGGAGCTGGATGCATTTAGATGAATAGTGGAAGAGTGGGTATTGCTGGCTGTGTCTGATCTGGGGTGGAGACAACAACTACTGTACAAGGGAATGGAAAAGTGAAAATCCATTACTAAGGGTAGGATCACAAAAATAGCAAGATATAGATACAGGAATAAGCCACTGATTTTGCCTTTTTTAAACTGGGACCCCAATATCCCTCAGAAACTGTTAATAGGCGGATAGGTCATTGTAGCAAACCCTCAGGGATGTTTCACCTATTCCCATGTAGGAATAGATCAAACTCATTTGCCTTTGGAAGAATGAAAAAATCTGTGATGGGACTTGCGCTCATGGTTCTGGCCATAAATAGTGACGGAGTGTGGAACCATATGAAATAAAGCTGGGCAAAACCTCAAAAGACTGTCTCCCTGCCCCATGCAATATCACAAGATTGTCAAAGATTCCTGCAGGCTTCATCCCTAGGAAAGGATGATGACCCAGAGCTTCTGGTCAGAATCCAGCTTTGATTGGAAAACAGCATGGTGAAATCCCCAAACTTCATTACTATGTATGTATGGAGCACCATAAAGGAACCAAACTAATTAGGTCAGTGCTAAGCCCACATAACCTCAGAGAGGTTTCAATCCCCCTCTTAGCAGACTCTTCAAGCTGGAGCTCACTGGGGACTCACTCAAGCACAGCAGTGAGGAGAGTAATAACATGTACATGAGAGAAGAAGAGAGAGAAGGTTCTCATATTACTGAGACTTCATTATTTCTGTGAGCTACAGCAAAACACATTTGCAGGTATTCTACAAGGAGTTATAAATAAGGAAAATTAAACTACCATCGACCCAATGAGTACAGCGCATTTCATGTGGTGTTTTCACTGAAAAAGCTCTATGACTTGGTAACTGGCAAAATCTGGGGATTTGAGGTGTGTATCACTGCCGATATGAGTAAAAGGCAAGGGTGGAGGATGTTATTTTAAAGGGACTGACTCATTTGAAAGCATTTAAGTGATAGAATGAACCTACACACGCAAAATGAATCAACAAGAGTCTGCTTTCAAACGTGTTGCCCTGCTACACTTTAAATTGGATTTTAGCTCCTCTGGAATCTGAACCAACTCCTCTTATAGTCGGTAGGACGGGCTAATTATTTATTAATTACTGAAGATGATTGGGATGGGGCTATGCTCTTTGAAGTGAGTATTTTTGCTTTCCCTATATCATGTGAAGACTGTTCTCTTCTAGCCTAGGTGAGGCACATTGCAGATGAAGGATGAAGAGAAACTGTCTATGCAGGAAAATGCCGAAGCTCTCTCTTTTTTAAGGATCCTTCCCCTTGGGTCCTGCTGCAGGGTCTGCTCTGGGCAGGTTGATGTCTTGTCCTTAAAAATACCATCCTGAGCAGGCACCTAAAGCTGACTGCAGCAGTATTTGGGTAGGGCTTGACATGGACCGCAAAATGACTATTACGTGTGAATTCGAACTCAGAGCCTTGTCCAGGCAGTGAGGTTTTATGCTGTACCTCAGCCAAATAAATTGCTTTTTTTTTTTTTTTCTGTTTCAATTAGAAAGAACATTAGGTCAATCAGATAAAACCACATTGGGAGGATTTCCTCTTTATGGTGCTTGCCTCTTCAATTATCTATAATGAACTTCCTCACAGCACTGCAAAGCTTTTTATATGCAAACGAATCCTGTTTTGGGGCTGCCGCAATCACTGCTTGCTAATGAACTTGAAACAAGTGTTATCGGAAAGGTTACAGCACCAGTGGTGGGGGGGACAGGGATAAGGCTAGACAAGAAAGACCAGCCTGCAGAGCTGGGATTGGCCTGCAGGTAACATAGTTTACTATCTTCAAGCCCCATCCTCCAGCCTGCTTCAGAGGCTTTTCTGTTTGACAGACATCAAGCAGAATGCCCACTCTTGGGAAAAGGCTGCTCAGTAGCAGATAGGGTTTTCCCATCTTCCTGTCCTACTGATCCACTGTGCCAAGGTAGCCTCTCTCCCAACCCCCACAGCTGGGGGAAAAAAGGGTGTTGCCAAGGTTAGCTCTTATGCCAGAAGAGAGAGGATCCAGGACGTGTTGGGAGGGGAGTTTGGTCCCAGGTTATCCCAGCTTCCCTCTGTAACCCAGAGCCGGGCACAGAGAGCACCTGGCCTTTCCACAGATAGACATCAGCCAGGCTTGCTGCAGAATCAGAAGGCATCTGCCCCAGATCAGAAGACATCTGTTCCATCTCACTTATGCATTTTTCTGCATCGGCACCAACCGAGGGCCTGTGGTGGATTTTGCATTGATACCCTGGCACAGACTGCAGGAGTGTGTGACTCTAGTTGGAAGAGGGAAGTGAAAGGGAAGATTTGGAGGATTGTTGGAGCCATGCAGCCCCAAAGGTGCATTTATGCACGATGTCTGCTGGAACAATTGCAAATGGACACTCTCACTCCCGTTTTAATATAGCTCATACACCTTCTTTCTCTGCCATCTGCTTTTTAAAGGTTTAAATCACCCTGGTTTAGATTATGCCAGGGCTGGAAAAGACTCCCTACACTATCAAGTCTCATCCTCTTGTCAGGAAAAAATGCTTCTATGACACTTTAATGTTTCAGCATGAGTAGTACCCTAGGGACAACTCATCATGGCACAGGATAACAGCAAGAGTAGGGAGCATTGGCACAGGATGTAGCTCCTCAAATATTCCTTGGGGTCAGATAGCCTCTTTCCATGCTGGCCACGCCTTGTATGTGATGGGGCATAAGGCAATGCCCACTACTCAGATACTCAGTTTCCTGGGGACTCATTACCTGTGACTGCTTGGTGACTTGGTGCACAGCACCAACATTCCCAAAACAGCAGAAAATCACACTGGTAAAACTGATCCCTGCAAGGCAGTACCACATGGATTTGCCATCTCTAATCCATATGCTATCCAACAAGGTTAACATGATGGCCCATGAAGCCTTAGCCCTTGGTAGAGCGTATTAAGCTAGGTCTTGTGACTGATTAACACAGTTAAATTTCCACTGAGCCCAAGCTGTTTTGCCTCCATCCAGCTCCAGTGACTGTCTTTGCTGTCCTTGTTCTGGCGTTAGCCTGGGCATGGGCAATTCAAGTCTGCCAGCAGCTGTCAAGCACTTATGCTGTTAGCATAGCCATGTAAGTGCAAATGAGAAACCAGGTTGCCCAGAGGGCTGTTCAGTCTGGCATCTCCACCTGGTCAGACAGACCCTCTTTGGGGGACCAAGAAAGGCTTCTGGACTTCACAGCAGCTATGTGCTGGGTGGTTGCTGGATTTTCTTCCTGCCCCTGGCCATGGATCAGCTCACACCCGCAGTGCGATGATTGATGGCTTTTGTAATTCTATTCCTGGTTGGTGTAACTGCAGATGTTACATGTCTAATCCATTTCTTTATCTTCCTAAGCTATTTGCTTCTGTAAGATGTTTCCACCATCTGCTCTAACAAGCTCCCAGGCTCTTGTAAGCCATAAATTCCACTTGCGAGCCTTTCAGTTGCTTTCCCCTACTCTTCAGCTCTGGATCGGTCATTTTTCTTCCTCCCATCCCTTGCCCACGCCTTCAGGTTAAGCTTTCACATCTTTCAGCAATTTGCTGTCTTCGCTTGTACAGAATGGACCTGGCCAGGCCCCCCCCCCCCCCCCCAGGGGCTTGCTTTGTCGTGGGGCAGGACTAGCTGAAATGGTGTTGCTTTCTGGTCCGGACAGGGTAGCTGTGCCATCACAGTGCTGTGGTGCTCTGCAGAGAGCAGGCAGCGTGCCAAATGCAGTGTAGAGAAGAAAAAGTGGGGACAGGCCTTCTCTTGGCATGCAGGAGTTGAAAACACTTAAAAGAGGGGACAGTCAGATACTGACAAGTGATCGAAGTGTTGTGCCTTATGCACATGGCACGCACAAGCAGTGTAGTGCTTGTTTAAGGGTCCTATTTTAAGTCACATTGCCTTCGATTAGCTGGACAACATTGCAGTAATTTCCTAACAGGTTGATAGCTTCCTGGAATACACAGATTTGTCAGCTCGCAGTTGCCTGATTCATTGTGCCATTGTACAATGAAGAAGCTGTGCTTTGCTTCTCTAACTAAACCTGCGCAAAATCACTTGACTTTGAATTCAGTTTTCTGCATTGTAGCTCTGGGTGCCAAAATTCTGCTGGTGTGAGATCCACCAAGATGGGATGGCTCAGGGTGAGGAACATCCACTTAGCATTGCTCCTTTTGTAAAATTATCACTGGCCTTTCCAGAGGATCTTCACACAGTGGGCAAGAGCTGTTTCTTACCGCTTGGGCAGAAATATTAGTTATTGTTCTGCAGTGATCCTTTTTGAACAGATTACCCAAAGTATAAACAGAAATAGGCCTATCCAGAAATTTCGCTGTAATATATTTCCCCTATGCCAGAGGGAGCTTGTAAGTAGGAGTTGAACCCATCTATAATTTTTTGTCCCCTTCTAAGCCAAATCACCCTCTTTTAAACATCCCAGACTCTGTGGCTTACAACATGCCGTGCTGGAGCTGGTTGGGGCTGTGCTTTTTGTACAATGGGAGCATCGGTTGTTGAGGATGCAAGGAGTTATGCTTGGATTTTGTTTTATTCACTTCTTACACCTTGGTATTGTGACTGGCCTAAGTCTCTGCAGAGGACAGAGTTGTTTTCCCACTAGTCGATTAATAGAGGAGGTATTAAAAAGCACGAGAAGCAGCTTCCTTGGGTCCAGCAGGTCGAGGGACTGCAGTGAGACAGAGCAAAGGGAAGTGGGAAAGGATGGTCTGTAAAAGCAGTCCTTCCTCACCTGTTTATCTGAGCCTTCCTGGTAATGCTCCACGAATACTCTTGTAATAGGCTGAGGCTTGGGAGGCACAAACGCTTTGTAATCGGTTACGGTGAGGTGTGAAGGCAGAAGGTAGAGAAGCACTGAAAGACTCCACCTGGAGCTCAGAAACCTGTGCGCTGACTTGGTGTGATCTCCTCTCTCCCCAGGACTGTCCCCAGCTGCTGCAGGCAGAGAAGATCCTGGTGCCAGTAGAAGTGATCAAGCCGATCACACTGAAGGCCAAGAACCTGCCCCAGCCGCAGTCGGGCCAGCGAGGCTATGAATGCATCCTGAACATCCAGGGCAACGAGCAGCGGGTGCCTGCCTTGAGGTTCAACAGCTCCAGCGTACAGTGCCAGAACACGTCGGTGAGCAAGCCCTCCTGCCTGGGGCACGCGGGGGAGACATGCAAGGGCCAAGGAGTGCCTATAGCACTGTCCTGATGAGATCTTGGGTTGTGCTCCTTTTACCTTACTGCTGGCCTCATTCCAGCCACGGTCAGGGGAGGGCTGGGAGCAGCTTGCAAACTGTCCCTTTTGCTCTTTAGGTCTGGACTGTAGCAATGTACAGTGGTTGCTTCTGCCCGTTGATCCCAGCACTTGGCAGTACTGGAGCACCTTAGCCATGACCCATAGATGTTATTCCAGGCTCAGCCTGCCTATTTCCCTGCAGTGCCGCATCCTTGTGCTATGGTTATAGCATGGTGCTCCAGCCTCTGGTGAGCTCCAAGCAATTGCACTGCACCAACCTCTAAGCAATCACATCTCACCACACCACTTTCCCTTCTGGGGAAAGTGGGTGTTAGATGGTCCTGGGCATGTTATATGTTCAGAGAAGATTCCAAAAGGACTAGTGTTCACATCAGCACAGTTACATGGAGGGACTTGGTGATGGGACATATAACCCCATATAAACAGCATGACAGATGCCAGCATGTAATGGATCCAAAGGAAGGTGAGATGTTAAAGACTTGTCTTCCCCCAGCCACTGACTAACTGCATGACCTTTGCCTGGTTCCCTTGTCTCCGCACACCTCTGTTTTCCCATCTGTAGTGCAGGACCAGTAATCCCTTTCCCAGGGAGTTTATGTGAATCTCAGTGGTGTCATGATAGCAATGCCAGTCTTCAGGGGCAAACAGTAGTATCTGCCAGGAGCTGTGTATTTTGTGGTGGTGTTGTCCTAGTACAGTTTTTCAGGAGGTTTCCACGAGACTCAGATCTCCCAGACATTAATTTGAGTCATCCTCATTGCTACTGTTATGAGATGATTTGTTAGTCAAAGAGCTAATTACAGGCTTTAGCCACTTCACTGCTGCTTCACCACTCCATGCCGGGCAGCTCTTGTTAAAATCCATCACAACATATTCTGCTGCATTAAGCACTATGTTGAAGATTATAGGCAGTTCATACATTTTACAATCTGTTTCAAACAAACAACTTTCTGACAACCCTCTCATATATGTTTCTTTGCCCCTCTCCCTCCCCTACTATTTTCATTATTAGTTAGTGGCCTGTGAATGTCCAAGTTCAGGATTTCACAGGAATGGATGGCTTGAGAAATTAAGAAGGCATTAAACACTTTTTTTTCCCAATTTTCTTTTAAAATGGTGTAAGTCTGTGGCTAAAAGAGTTTTATATGGATCTGGGCAGAATCTATGTGTCTGTCCATAAAACTGTAGCAGGGAAGAGAGCAGCCAGCCTTTAGAGTCACAAATTCTGTGAGATATGGAGGCATGAGCACAAGGTATCTCAGAACACTTTTAAATACCGTTGGGCTGAGAGGAGGACTGACTGCCTTAACAGTCCTAGGGATTTCTCAGTGTCCCAGTCTGTGGTATCCAATAATGGAACCTAGTTTTGAGAAGTAATGATGACTGTTCTCATGTTACCTGTGCTTTAGACATCCACTAATTTTCTGCCTTGACCCTGCCCCAGAGATACCTCTCCAGTAGCCATGGGTGGCACCTCTTCTCCTTTGCTTCATCTGCTGTGCCTGCCCCTTATGCTTCCCAGTGAGTTGCTGTGAGTGGTGGATCGGTGCTCTCAGGAAGAGGACTCAGTCATCCACTTCACTTAGTCCTTCCTTCACAGGAAGGACTGCATGCTCCAAGACACTGACAGTACCTGGGACCAGAGCAGTTGGCTTCCCAGCTGTGCACCCCTACAGATGCATTTGCTGATGGGGAGCCTGAGTGCTGAAACAAAACTGGGTTGGCCTTCACATTGTTTTGATGCAGGAACACTCAGGGCTATCCCTGCTGTGCAGGGTGGCAGGGCTGAACATCAAGCAGATGCCAAGGCGTGCCATGGCCTTGTTGCTGTATGATGTCTGTAGGATGCCTGCCCCATGTGCAATGTTTTGTGGTGGCTCAGGCTGGCCCCTGTCTTCTCCTTGGAGGGAGGTTTATTTGGGAATAAACTTAACCTCTCCTCTCCTCTCCTCTCCTCTCCTCTCCTCTCCTCTCCTCTCCTCTCCTCTCCTCTCCTCTCCTCTTTATCTATGTTTCACTCTCTGGTTTATATTTTCTTTCTTTTTTGTTTTTTTTCCAAGAAATGGTATTAAGCAGATACTGAGAGAAAGAGAAGTGAGAGAGCCAGAGAAAAGAAAGAAGCATTCAAAAAGGAAAAAAAAAATAAAAAGAAAAGAATAACAGAGAAGCCCTCACTCTTAGCAGGTGGCAAAGGACTTGGACAATAAGGAAGGAGTTGTGTATATACATCTCCATCATGATTATTTCCTTCGCTGTCAGAATTAGCATTCAGTCTGGAGTCAGTGTGATACAGTGAGCCACAGAGTCTGCTCCGAGGGGTCACCTGGCATTAGAGACAGCTCTATGAGCTTGTTTGCAAATTGAATTAGCCCCCTTCAACAGAGCTTTTTACTCAGTAGAGCTGCTGCATGAGACACTGAATGTGGCACCTGCATTGCAGGCTTGGAGAAGGTCCAAAGGAGGGTGGGAGGAGGTGTTATGATGGTGTGTCCCTAAAGGGATGCTACTCTGCCAGCAGATCTTTCTGTTGGTGGTGCATGCTAGACTAAGCAATCATTCTTGGCTTGTTTTCCTCCAAAAACCTCAAGATCCAGCCCCCTCCTCCCCATCATACAGTAGGCACTGCCGAGCTCAACTTCAGGTCTTGCAGAATAACTTCTGCAGAATGCAGATGTTTTCCTGCATTTACACAGGCTGGGATCAGAAAAAGGGCCTTAACTCTTGCTCTTGACTGCATAGATTTACATGGAGGTAGTTGAGATCAGAACCAAGTCCTTCCATCTTGAGCAGGAATTTTTTAAGCGTCTCCAAGTTCAATTAGGAGATGTTCTAAGGACACTCAGGTGGGACCAGCCTATCTGACTGTCTGTCAATAATGTCATATCCAGCACTGATGATGCTTAGGTGCTTGATCCAGTCAATAGCTAGTTCTGTGTCTCTCCCTGGCTTTCTTGGAGATATTTCGTTTGATAACATCAATAAATCACTTCAGGCAGCATGCTTCAGGACAATTATTGTTCTTGTCAGGTGGTTTGAGCCTCTCAGCCCTGGGCTTAGTCCTCTATCACACCACCCAAGGCATTCAATTATCACTTGGAGAGACCCTGCCTGCCATTCCTTATTGTACTTACAATGGCAGCGCTGACAGTCTGGACACAGAATGATGGGAGGAAATGAGAAGGAGGAGAACTAAGGAGGTATATAAGTAAATAAATAAATAAATAAATAAGTGAAAACATCAGCAAGAATGGCTAGAACTGCTAGATCCATTAGGCCAAAGACAAACTCCCCATGGGAAGCACTTGGAGCCTCAGCACTTGTAATCGCTAAATGCCAGGGCAGCCAATACAGCCAGCAAACCTTCAGCATGAGGAACAGGGAGGGGAGTAAGAGGCTGCCTGTGTGAACATTGCCATGATCATTGCCATTACTAGCTTTGGTGATCTAGGCATACATGGTCTTCTGATGGGAGCCTGTGTCCTGCCGGGTTGGTACACACAAATGGCACACGCTGATTTCTAGCAGTGAAAGCTCTGCTGATAATTTGGCTCAAGTCCCTCATAGTTGTGAGACCCAGGGTGTTGTGAGACCCAGTACTGTACAGCTGAGAGTCCTGTGTGACTTAGGGCTAGGCAAAACAAATGTGTTATATTGGTGACATTATTGCACTTGAGCAAAAGTTCTCAGGAGCTTTTGACTCTGTGGTGTGGCTCACAGAGAGGAGGAAGTGTGGAAAAGCAGAGAGCACAGAAAAAAAATGAACTACTATTCACACAAATCATGGGAAAGCACACTTTTGGGTGCCCAAAAGAAGATGAGCACAGGGATAAGGGTCATACACATACTTCTCAACTATTATGACTCATTTTTATTATTGTTTATTAAAGTAGCACAGAGAAACCCTAGTCACAGTTTGGGTTCCATTGTCCTGAGTGATGCCAGGACATAAAGATTCAGTCCCAGCTCTGGGAATCAGAAAGTCCAAGGAGGCAAGATAACTGTGGGTGAGGTTTCTGCCTCCAGTCTATGACTCGAGAGCTGATATACAGGGGGATTAAATGATTTGCACAGGTCGCACAGTGAGTTAGTAACAGAGTCAGATGTGGGAGTCTATCTCCAGGCCCAGACCCTAATCATAAAACAGTTCTTTGTTCTGTCAGGGAAAACAGACTAACAGTGAAATAATGCTAAAACACTGCTGGTCTGCAAATGTTTCCCTGCTATTCGAAATCTTGGAGGTACAAGGGGGAAACATTATGTTAGTGCTCTTGGTTTATTGCTCTAATTGTGCCCAGGCCAAACTACCGAAGGGCTTTGCCTAATGAAACGGACTCCTTGTAGTATGCACTGAGCATGCACCACTGTGAGCCTGCATGCAACAAGGCTCAGTTGCTTGTGCAACTGGGTTTTGCTCATGAAGGGTGTTTGTAGTAACGGTATGTCCAGAGGAGCTCAGAGGAGTTTACAGCTTCAGGGTTAGCATGGGTTTACACGGAAATATGTGCAAGTCGGCAGAATTGGTGACCCGTGAACAAAGACCACGTCCACCGTGTCCCAGTATTGTCTCTCTCAATGTATTTAAACACAGATCTCCTTGACTTGCAGCACTTTGCCAGCTGTAGACACTGGAGCAGTGTCTCTGTGTCTGTGTCAGGAGAGGGGCAGAGACACCTGCTGATCAACTGCTCTCTGCTGCTGTCTCACTGCCTGTCCTTGGGCAACTGCTTTGATTTGCAGGTTGCAATTTACCTGCAATTTTGCAGACTTAGGGGTCAGATTTACATCTTCTGAGTAGTTTTGCATGTGCTGGAGAAAATTGTGCAAGGCAACATATAGACACATCCCTAATAGTGTGAATGTTCCTTGCAGAAGTTACCAGGAAGCACTGCCGTTAATCCTGGAGATCAATACACTGTCCTTTTTTTTTTTTCTTCTTCTCTGAAACATATTTATATCTTATTGTTAAAGCTGAGCAAATCCCTTTCAAAGACTCCCATCGAGCTCGGAGCGTTTTGAACAGGGACCACAATGGGCTAGCGGTTTCTGTGGTCTGAGGAGGATGCAGCATTTACCTGCTGTCACTTTGCAAATTGCTCTGTTTCCCTGCAATACAGACCAATCTCTGTCTGAGCAGGACAGGCATGGCAATGTGAACACCCTTGTTCCCATCCCAGCTGGCTTCGTCCCCAGAGCTCTTCCATGGGGATCCCATTGTTTATTCCCTTACATCTGTTTCCAGCTCTGGATCAAGTTTGCTGAGTTAACAAGTCTAGTATGTGTTTGCCCCCAAGACCGCCGACAGATAAGATCTGAAATCCCAGCTGGGTTCCTGCTGCTGGCACTTCTATCCTCAGCAGGGTGAGAGACTCTGGGGGGCTGCAGCTGCCTGTCCCTTGGCAGCATGTCCTTGTCCCCCATCCAGGCTCTGCTAACAGCTAAATCCCAACACATACATGAGGATCTATTGAGGCAGAAAGTAGCATTTGTCAGGCACATGCTGACTCAACTTGTGGCTTAAAATTGGCCAGGGGTTCGGTATATTTGTTCTTTCCTATTTTCAATCAGCATTTGCAAAATGCTGTGTAAGGCAGACATGAGTAAAGCTCCTGAGTGGCAGAAGATTAATTATCTTCTACTTTTCAGGTGCTCTCCTTCCCACCCCAGTCTCCCAATCCTTGCTCCCAGATCTGCAAAGCCACGCTGTGAAAAGTCAGTGTTGTGAGTCCAAGCACCTCTGCATCATCTTGCATCTTACTGGCAGTGACACCGAGAACTGTCATAAAAATGTTAATATTGAATGAGATTGGTGGGTACAATCCTGTCGTACGAGGCTCTGCTAACCTTTGACTGCTCTTTACTTCCATGACAACCACAAAGTATATACCCATAAGCACCTTACAACTAGATTGTAATCACAGAGTCCTGCAGATTACTGGCTAATTGTGTTTAGTTTGTCCAAAGAGAAATTACTATCCAACTAGCACTCACTCTGCTGTAATGGACAGGAATCATCATAGATGGTTTACTCTGCAATTATATGGCAATTAGCGGTTGGAGAACCTACCTCTAAAGGCTCGGCGCTTTGGCCTTTCTGGGGAAAACGAGGCTGAGAGTTTCAGTGATGGGGACCTCTTCTGTGGTCTCTAAAACATACGCAGCCTAACCAGGCAGCTTATTGAATTGCATTTAGTCTCTTACTGGGAAAAACACCTTCTTCTTTAGAGTGAGGATTTGTTCTGCTGCAGATCCCTGCACAATGGGAGATTTCTCATCTCAGACGAGTACATCCTTAAGTGTGTTGCAGTCAGAAAAATGAGGGGGCATGAAACATTTCTCCCCCTTCCTGCCTTCTTCCCATTCTGCCTTCA
This sequence comes from Casuarius casuarius, assembly GCA_003342895.1. Classification (NCBI taxonomy): domain Eukaryota; kingdom Metazoa; phylum Chordata; class Aves; order Casuariiformes; family Casuariidae; genus Casuarius; species Casuarius casuarius. The sequence continues at coordinate 644,153 of PTFA01000147.1, read as the reverse complement.
GCAACCATCATTGCAATGCTTCCTCTCCTCTCCTCTCCTCTCCTCTCCTCTCCTCTCCTCTCCTCTCCTCTGCATTTTGGGACTTTTTGGCTTATGGTGAAGAGTTGGGTGGAAGCCACTGAAGGAAGAGGGTGACAGGATCTGATGGGCCAGTAAATGAATCTTGTGTGAACTAGCTTATGATAACTCCAAATTTATCTGAAAAAGTATATACTAAGCACCATGTGCCGGAGGACTCTTGAAGTGGAGGGCTAGAAAGGGCCTCCAGAGATCAGCTCCCATTTCCTTCATTAAGCAGAATACTTGTACCCTGACTGTGCCTGAAAAATATGATAAAGTCTGTCTAACTCTCTCAAAGATTCCTATGGATTTCTTGATATATAATGTTGGAAACTGGATATCCCCTACTCCAGCTGAAGCCTCTCTGGTTTTGACTAGAGAGAAATAATTGCCTCCTGGGGCTTACATATGTAGCAAATTCGAGCTAGTGCATCTCCAAATGAGATTTGCTTGTTTTTTTGGCAGCAATATGGCATTGTTGATTCACAATCTGTTTGTGATCTTCAGTAGTCCCCAGATCCTTTTCTGCAGCACTGGCCAGCCACTTCAGCTTTATCTTGTTTGCATTGATTTCTCCTACTGAAGAATACTTAGTACTTGTCTGTATAGAATTTCATCCTGTTGATTTTGGCCCAGTTCTCCAATTTGTCAAGTTTGCTTTGAATTCTTAACCCTGCCTTTGGATATTCTTGCAACCACTCCCAAAGCAGTGCCATTCACAAATTCTGTAAGCATAGTCTGTAGCCTATCATCCAAGTCAGTAGTGAAAATACTGAATAATACCAGACCCAGGACAAAAATCCCTTTGAAACAGCCTCCCAATCCAAAAATGAATTATGCTACTTGGGTTTTTTGACAGCTTATGAATATGCCTTAGGGTGGCTTCTTTTAGATTGTATTTCCTCTGTTTGTTTAAGGGACTCTCCTATAGGACAGTAGCAAATACTCTACTGAAATCAAGATAAATCACATCTACCGCCTCCCCTTTATCCACGAAGCCATTAAGCCTGTCAAAGAAGGAAATTACATTGGGTTGACGCAATTTGTTCTTGACAAATCTATGCTGGCTGATTTTTATCACCTTATCATCTTGCAGGTGCTTATAAATTGATTGTTTAATAATTTGATGTACTTTATTTCTGGGAAGCCAAGTTGGACTGACAGGTCTATAATTACACTGGACCTCCATTTTCCCCTCCGTTAAGGTTTTCCCACAATATGTTCCACTCCTGTTTTCTGAGACCTCACTCAGCTTTCAAGAACTTTGGAAAATAACACTAGTGTTGATAACCTTACATATACACCCTGCACCTACAGAGCACACAACAGAGGCATGTTTGGATGGCACATCCACGATGCAGCATATACACCTCACACATGCACTCAAGAGCTGACATAATACAGTCCAGAGATGCACTCAACAGCTGGAAGGTACATTTCCAAGCTGAGCCCCACCACATGCAAATGTGCTTTAATCACGAAATATTCCCCTAATGGCAAGCACTTGTAGGCTATTGAGAGAGGGGCACGGCTTGCTCCATTGAGAACAGCAAGTTTGAGAACTTCCCTTGGCTTCTTGCAGCTAATGGCAGGTGACAGCTCCATTTTTCTTGTTCAAAGCTTGTGGCACCACCTTTTGCCCCCTCACCCCCTCCCCATCTCTGGGCACGATGTTAGTTTGTGTATATTTTTGCTCTCCCACTTCTAGTATTCATACGAAGGGATGGAGATTAACAGCCTGCCGGTGGAGCTGACGGTCGTGTGGAACGGGAATTTCAACATTGACAACCCAGCACAGAACAAAGGTAAAGAATTATTTCAACTTGTCCTTGGAAGCGGTAACCTTAGCAACGGGCCACATCATTCCCTATACTTAACAAAGCAGCCACCATCTCCCTGTGCTGTCTGGTGCATACTTGTTCTCTGCACTCTGCAAATTACTAATTTTTTTGTGCTTTGTGTTTCTTTTTTCTCCCCTCTCTATGAGCATCTAAGAAAGAAATGTGACTTGCCGTCCTGCTTGCATTTCTTTCCCTCTTTCCTCATGATCTTTGCTTCACCCCACATTTTTTTGTCTTGTTTCTTTGCCCACCTTCTCCCGCTTTTTCCCCCCTCTTTATTTCTCCTGCAGTGATGCTCTTCAAGCTAACACACCAGGAGATCGGGCACTGTCTGCTTAGAGGCAATGTGGTAATGAACAGGGGAAGGCAGAGGGGGTGGAGAAACGCTGCGGCTTGCCAGTGGGAAAAGGCTGAGTGAAATATAATGATAATGGCAAATGACTGCGACCCACCTCCTGTCCAGAGCGTCACTCCACTTAATTACCATGCATGGCAAAGGATTGATATGTCTCTCACAGAGGGGCGATTGCTTGTCCAGCCATGACCCTGAGACAAGCATTTCTGCTGAAGATGGCAGCTCCATTCACATCTTCTTCTTCCTGCTTGCCTGTTGCCCTAAGCTACCGCCGGCCTTTTTCCCAGGCTCCCTCTCCTCTTGGTCTCTCTCTGTATTTACAGAGATTCAGACCTTCAGTCTTTCCTTCTCATGCTGCTACTTCTCAAAGTTTCTCCATCCTTTGCTTTATTTTCCCATCTTCTTTCTATCTCTCCCCTTCATGTGTTCCCATGCTCCTCTCACCTCTCCTTGCACCATTTCACACCCACCCTCAGGGTGAGGGGTCCTGGGTAAGATTCCCACCAATGCCACATTGAAGCTGGAGAGCAATATGGGAGGCAGCTCCTCTTCCCATGGCATGACCCCCTTCCCCTCCGTTCTCCCCCTGGACCCAACTCTGTAGTGTCTTTCCCTCTGCTGACTCCCCTTTATGTTTCTCTTTCCCTGCCTGCTGTCAGGGACACAGCAGCTGATAAGTTAGTGATAGGCAACAAGTCCTTCCGAGCAAAGAGTTGGCTCATGCAGAGCTCCCTCCTCTCCACTGGCAGCAAGTTGGCAGAGATACTCCTGCTCGGCTCTGAGCAGGCAATGAATGTCAAAGCTTCCTGTGCAACCCTGGGCTGCCCAGACTCAGATCAATCCACAGGGGAGCAGGTAGCAAAGGATCCTGGTGCTCAGTGAATAATTTACAGAACTGAGGCGTGAGTATTTTCCCATGTCCCCAGAGGCAGGACAGTGATGGAGCATGCTTCCCGTTCGCTCACCCTGTCTCTGATCTCTTTCTCTTGAAGGGGGAAGAAAGCTCCTCACACATTCAGCCCGCATCTCAAGAGTTGGCCAGTTGTGTGGCCACAGTTCGCTACCCATGTCCGGCCAGGGTTAGAATAGCTATAAAAGGTCATGCAGTGTCCTCCCCCAAATTATGGCTCTTTGAGGTTAAATCTACCCTAGTAAATGAGACAGGCCTGAGACTCTTCTCTGGCCCTGAGGGCAAGCAACATGGCACAGCCCATGTCCTTTACACAGTTTTGGGCTGTGCAGACTAACATTCTCCAAGGCAAGGACTAGGAAAAAATTGGGAAGGGGCGCTGGCCACAGGCCATTCCAAATAAATAGTTTATATGAGACCATTATGTTTTAGGGCAGGAAGAGAGCATAGCCATATGCACATAGCAGTACTGCGTGGAACCACGCCACATGGTCCCATGGCCAGAGAATGGTTCCTGGGCTGCTTTATTTACTAGCGTAAATGTAGTGTTTCAGAGCAAGCACAAAGCCCTGGCAGAGCTTTTGACAGTGTCTTAGACAAGCAGACTTTCTTCTCTGGAAAACGCAGAGGGAGAGGCAGGATGCTTTACCTGAGAACAACGGCAGAAGCAGGACCAGAAACAGTGTCCTTCAAAGAGCAGTTGCATTGAGGCACCCTGCTTCTGAGAAACAAGGAAGTCACCTCTTTTAAAGACAGGACTAGTTGGGCTAGGCTGGTAGGAAAGACTAAACTGAACAAAGCCCGCCAAAGTGTCTTCAGAGATGGTCACTGGGACCGCGACAAGCAGAGCATCTCAGTACATTTGAGGGAATGCTCTGTGTAACAGCAAACTATGGGGCTCTCTCCAGGAGGCCTGCAGCACGCTGTGATCGACAGCTGTTTTGCAAGCTTTTCTTGCACCCAACTTGGAGAAATAAGTAGTTACCAAGCCTTTTCAAGTGTTGGTCAAAACTTGCTGAATCTGAGAGGGAAAGAGAGGTACAGGTATTAACTGACAGCCAGGGCTTTTCAGCACAAATGGCCAAGGCCTACGAGCTTTTGGATTGTGTGTACTAATAATCACAGATGAGACTTTAGCCACCCACTGACATAGCAAACAGAAACACAAAGCAAAAATCCTCCATCTCACAAAGAAAACTACTAACGCCCACATAAACCATGAAAAAAGATGCAATTTGAAAGCCTGGATTCTTCTGATTTCAGCCTCAGGGAGGAGAGTTTTTCTATCAGTCCCCTGTACAACCCAGGCCTCAGTTTACACGTCTGTAAAATAAGGATAAATAACAAGGTCTTGTTTTGTAGGAGGACTGCAAAATAGTTGAGCTTTATTTGGAAAAGGCTTTGACTGCTTCTAATCACATATTAGCAGCTCAAGACTGAGCTGAGCATTAATCTTTGGTGTCTGCATTAGAGGAGGATCAACTTAGTACTTCAAAGTGTAAACGAGTCTGATTTTCTGGAACAGAAGAAGAGGAAAGGGCTGATTGCAAATCCCTGGATTCATCCTAATACTGAGCCATTCTGGATTTATTATTAGCTCTTAGGATTTCTGTTAAGGAGGGAAACCTGAAAGACATTACCTTAATACTAAGCTCTGGGTAGTCGCGCACCAGAAAAGTTCCCCATCACCAAGTTTAAGCTCTGGGTAGACCAGGTTTACCAGTTGCACTTTAAAATGGAGATTTGAGGCTGAGACTGTTTAAGGTGACAGTGGATATTATTCAGGCAGTTTATGAAAAAAAGGAAGAAACTGAGGAAAAGTCACTGCCCAAGCATCTTACTTCCCAATCTCCTGATCACAGCCCATAGCATCACCAAGGGCAGTATCCTTCCTTCTGCTCTCAGCTTCCCAAAATATCCTGCACAGGAGCAGGACTCTGACAAGGGCAGTTTGCTTCACTGATGATGTAAGCATTTGATGTCCCCTTATTCCCTTATTTGGTCCCCTCCTGCCCCAGGGTTGGGCAGCCCAGCACTCGTTCCTCTGTGGCCATTTCTCCCTTCTCCTGCTCCTCATTTCTGCCCTCCGACATCCCACCATTCCTCCTGCCATCTGCATCTCTCAGGTCCTCTCTGTTTTCCTGTCCCCGCAGTGCACCTGTACAAGTGCGGGGCCATGCGTGACAGCTGCGGCCTGTGCCTGAAGGCCGACCCAGACTTCGAGTGCGGCTGGTGCGAGGGGCAGAACCAGTGCACGCTGAAGCAGCACTGCCCAGCCCAGGACAGCCAGTGGCTGGAGCTATCCAGCACCAAGGGCAAATGCACCAACCCCAAGATCACCCATGTAAGTCACCAATCCGCAAGGAGCCGGGGCATTCCCTCTCATACCCTGTTCTTGGTTAAGTTTTCTGCTTTGTCTTGGATTCGGTGAGGGCAGGCCAGGGCTGAGCACTGCTGGGTCAGGCAAAGCCCTAGGCATCTCTGGGAATGGGAGTCCATTGCGGCCTTCAAAGTCAGAGGCACAACGTCAAGTGTCTACGGTGTAGGAGTGAGTGGGGTCTCAGAGTTTCCACTATAGTCCACTGGGACACAAGTCAATGGTCCAAACAGTCTGCTAGTATAGTCTGAGAAACCCAGAGCATCCACACTGCCTACACAGGGCTTGCAGATGTGACATGAAACCTTTCAGGAGACTGGGGTCTTCTAGAGGAGCAGCTGAAGGGGAGACAGGATGCTCTAGGGGACCTCAAATGGACTGAGTGAAAGTAATCAAATGGAGCCCAAGTATTTTCTGGAGCAGCCCCTCTGGCCAGCCTGGTTGAGAAGGAGATGATAACTGATCCCAACACTGCTTCAGCTTTGCTGATTGATGAAGAAAGAGGGCAGGCTGTAGCCCATGCTTCCTAGCAGCAGGACATGGGCAAAGTCACTGTCCAGAAATCAACAAGACTCTACCAACTTCAGCAGCATGACACTCTTCTGTGTGTCTGGCCCTGACTTTGCATGGTGAAAGAAATCCCCATAGACCAAAGCCCTGTACAATTGTCAGCCTTCCCTCCTTGAAGGCTTAGTAGAAGCTGAGGAAAGCAGGATCAGGCTTGGACTAAAAAAGTTTGGAACTGTCCTATGAAGTGGTGGAGATAGAATGAAAGCAATGTCAGAGGAAGGACAGCAGGGTAATGGTTTGTAAGGTTTCCTGTTGATTGTGTTGACTGGGTAAAAGTAAGGGCTGGAAGAGAGGTACAAAGGGGAGATGAGGGAATAGAAAGAGCATTAGATAGAGGGAACAAAGGAAGAGAGAAAATGCAAGGGAAGGAAATCAGTCCTCTGGTCTAGAGTGATTTTGGCTGCTGTCTTGGGATGCCTTTGCCGTAACGAAGAACACCATCTCCAGAGTCACAGGGACAGGTAGTGGGACAGATCTGAGTCCTGATAATGGGGAGTACACCATTACCAGCTGTCCCCTGCCTTAAGCACTTTTGAATTACCTTACCTTGATTAGCATTAGTACCTTTTCAGAGTGGCTAAGGCCTTATTTTGCAACTAAGTAAGGTAAGGAGGGAAAAGAGACAGGAAAGAGAGGAGGAAATGCAAAGGAGAAAAATTAGGCCTGTGTGGTTTTGGTTAGTATGAAGTATTGGGCGGATTATTTCTCCTAGGGACTAAGAAGGGCTTTGCTAATTGTATTCAGTTATGAATCAAAGGGCATGGGTGTTATGGATGAACTCTACCTGAACTGATGTCCATGGGTAAAGGTTTCATGAGAACAAAGGCTGTGCAGAACCTTTTTTTCCCAGGTGCCATTGAAAGGAGCCATTCTTATCATGTTTCAATTAGTCTTCCTGCAGTCCATCAGCCTTTGAAGTACCCACTGAATTACGCAGCTGAGCTGCAGACTCGTTCTGATATTTCCAACATGCTGGCCTCTACCATGCTTGCACTTATCTGTGGCTGGTAATTCTGAACCCCACCTGAACCATCTGAAGCTGCAAAACCAACCCAGAGGCAGACAAAATGAGCAGCTACTTCTTAAAATTCAGCTTTGAGGCCTTGAAACTTAGGTGGAGTTGAGAGGAAACATGCTTCAAATCTTTTTCCCACCTCCCAGACAAGCATTCAGAAATTCTGCACAGATTCATAGCATTTCGAATGGGAAAGGTGTTGGATGACCAACTAAAGCAAAAGTCCTAAGCACGAGAACCTGACATGCAGTAGCATACTGTTCTGAAGGTCCATCTACACTCCTCTACTATGCTCTGATCCAAACCCTGCAGCTACAGTCTCTTTATGAAGAGAAAACCAGTCATTCTCCTTCCTTCTACTCCACAAGGGACATACTTCTAATTCTGCCAGCATTTCCTCCAACAGCTCCCAAAGCTCTAACAGATCATTCCAATATTCACTCATGAAATATTCCAACTGTCTGGTGCAATCATAAGTAGCTCTTTGAAAGTCTTTTTCTGAGCCATTAGCATGGAAGTAATCTCAAGTGACTGGATATATATTGCAGCTAATGGTACGTCTGGAGCAGTTGGTAAGAGCATGCATATTCTGGCAAGGAGCCAGGGAAATATCTGTGCAGAGGAAGGAGAAACAACACGTGCGTTCACACTTACGCAGGCATATGCATGCACACCAGCATAGAGCTTCCCACAACCTGTAGTTATTTACTAGCTCCTGAATTTATATTGCCACTCAGTGGAATTAGGACTTATAGACGTGCCTGGCTAGGAAACGTTCTTTAGCAATGACAAGCTGTAGCATTAGTCTGGTATCAGGGGAGGGTGTAAATTGCAATGTGGTGTCATAGCTCCGTGTCCAAAAGAGAAGGCTGAGGCTTCCTGGCAGCCTTCATCTCCCTACTCGTGCTTCCCTCTCCGGAGATGGCAGGTCTCGTTCCACATTTTTGCACCTGTGATAGAAACAGGCGCCTTCTCTCTTGATGTGAAAACAGCACAGCAACACCTTCTTCTTTGTGTACGCATCTGTGGGAGTGTGACGAGTCGAGGTCAAAAAATCTCCCACACATCCCCTGGGAGAACCCCAGGCTCTCCTGTTTTAAGGAAATAAGTGGATTTTGAAGCTGGCCTTTACAAATTCAAAATTGCAGTGTTGAGGGAGGAGGTGGATTTTCAGAGGTGCTGTGCTCGCTTCACTCTGGGAAGCTCCTGTTGACAATTTTAGAGTCATAGTGAGAGTTTTTGAAAATCTCATGCTTTAGACAGAGAGGGAACCAGGATGGCAAAGTTTCCACCTGAGTTTTTGTGAGTTCTGACATGAAATTTTTGTTTCAAACTCACTTGTAGTGTTACCGAAAAAAATACTACTAGCAAGAGATTCCTTTCTATCACTCCAGCTTCTTTTTTTTTCAGGGAAATGACATTAGCTGTACCAGCAAGAAATCCTCTCTTGGCACCCTACGGAGATGTACTCCCCGTACTAGCAAGCTCTTTCAAGGATAGGCAAGTTATAATTAATCACATACCTATCTTACTAGAGAGCTACCTTATAGAACAAGTAAAAAACATTTGATGTCAGGTTTTATACCACGGAAACAGAACCAGAATATTTTATGAGAATCTGAGATTTTGTTTTTACAAACAAATCTAATACATAAGGAACTGAAATAAAATCTGAGAATTGTGGTTCATCTTTCTCTATTTATTTTGAGTAAATATTGCATTGTACTGGATACTGTGATATATTCAAGCCTTCCAGTATCATTTAAATAAAATGTTTTAGTTTTATCAGGCCAGGATTAGTTGACATAATCAAGCATTTCAAATAGAAAAATATTGCTTGAATACATATTTTTCAATGTTTCAGAATCAAAATACTTTGGAATCGTCATTTTTTGAAGATAGTCCAAGTTGTCAATCTGGAGTCCCCAGCTAAGACAAAAATTAAGTATTTGTTTCTCCTGGAATAGATGTTCTGTTTCATAGTAATTTTTTAGCATCTATTCCTTGCTTTTGGCAAAAAACACAAATACCTGTCTTTCTCCTTCTCTTCCTCTTCCTCGCTCTTACTCTTATGTCCTCTTTCTATAACTCTCACCTCCACAGATTTAGGTACAGCATCCAAAGGTGAATCAACCTTCAGCCAATCCAAAAAATCTCATCTGTCAGTTTTATGAATGTTGTGCTATTTTCTTTTTAGGATTTAAACGTCTTGTTGATTTTCAGAGTAAGAATATACCACCACACTTTAGATTTTGTCAGGTCAAATGGTATTTGACTGGGTTTTTGAACCTGAGATTTTGTTTGGCCCAGTTTGGGCCTGGAGCCTTCTGTGTGCGTAGGCTGAAGTTGCTGTGGACATTGGGACATAATCAGGGCCCATCACTGCAAGTGCTGGTCTGGTGTGTGAAGTGGAAACAACAGGAATTGCTCATTCCAGCATTGGCTATATGGGGTTGCTGTGCCTTGCTGTAGCAGCGCCTGTCACTATCTTTGGGTTGACTGCAAAGAAAAGGATGACACTAGTGCTTCCTTTCGTGGTTCCCCAGTTGTGAAATCAGGGGGTGTTTGTATTGCAGAGGTTGTGTCTCTACGTCCAAACTAAACAGGGCCCAGTACAGGCCCAAGCACCCTCTGCAGTCAATCATCTGTATTAAATTAACTCTACAGTCAAAGCAAAGACACACTCATTCAGGAAGTGGCTCATGGCACCTAAAATTAAATATCCTAAAATAAAATATCCTCCAGAGGTGCCAGGATCTCTCTCCATTTGTTAAAAATGGACCTTCTAAAAATTGGCCCCTCTTGGTTGCAATTAGCCGCCGCCAGGCTCAACCTGGTGCCAGACTCAGCACTGGGACATGGTCAAGAGCAGCCCTTGCTCGTGCCAGTGCCTGGACTTTCCCTGCCAGCCAGACTGCTATGCAAGAGTCTAGCTGCCAGCCCTGGCCTGGCAGGGCTCTCGGCTGATGGGTATGGACCTCAGACAGGGAATTCCCCTTTCCTGCCACTTCTCTGTGGAGCGAGCCTTGCCAATGCTGGCAGATGGCAGCCATGGCATCCTGAACGGGCAGCAGGGAATACCCTTTGAAAGCAACATTTGAAGCCCCTTTCAACTAGCTAGTCATGTGGCAAAGCACTGGGGCAGAGTAAGTAATTGGAAGGGCAGAACCGAGATAATTACGGGCCCGCCCCATGATTTCTGTGTTGTCTTAATATCCAGGATACATCTCCAAGGCTAATTTCCACCTGGCTCTAAACAAAGGTGACAGAGGACATGCAGAGGGCTTTCCCATTTATACACCCTCTCCACATATGCCAGAAATGTTGCATGGAGATACACAGCTCTAGGGCAAGGTGAGGGCATGCAATAGGAGGAACACACACATATGCATTGTGCGTGTGACGTGGGGTGGTTGTGGCCTTCACATCAGACTGTCACGCAGGTCTGGTGTTGGGCCAAGAGGTGAATTTCAGTGTCCAGGTGGTGATTTGGCTCAGCTGCCCAACAGAGCCGCTACTGAGTGAGACGCAGAGATTGACCCCTGCTAAGGTTCAGTGACGGTCCAGACGGGAGTGCAAATGTCAGGACACCAACTACCAGGACTACTGAGATAGCCATGCAGTTTGTGCTGGGAGTCAGGCAGCTCCTCACCCCACAAGTGACTCCCTCCATCGTCTCATGCCTGCCCTTCCCCTGGCCCCAGCTCCCCAGTCAGGGCAGCTGGTGCTCTTTTGGAAACGTGTTGGCACACAGCAATTGCTGCTGCTGTCTCAGACACTTACTCTCTTGTGTGTATTCTGTACCTAATCTGACAGTCCATTTCTGTTGTGTCTCAGCTACTTTTTCAGATGGACATTTTTCAGCCGAGTTTGTGATGCATGACCAATCCCTCCCTCCGGAACAGATCAAAAGCTCCCTGTGCTTTGGACTGGGAAGTTAGGATTTACAAGAGACTGGCTGAAGGCATTTATGTCCTTTTTGTGTTCTTGCTTCTGTTTCTTCCTACCGTGCCCCACTCCTGCATTTCTGTGGCTCATGCCTATAAACTGGAGAGCTCAAGCGCACTACCAGGAAACCCTGCTCCCATCTAGAAAACATCTCCTGCTCATCTCTGGATATTTTGAAAGCACCCAAAAGACAGATGAGATATGGGGGAGAATTTTGGATACTCTGTGCTTTGGCCATGTGTGAAACATGATTAATATATTTGTGAGGGAGCTGGACCCCCACAATGTGAGCCTGAAGTAGGCTTGGTTCCCTCAGTTGCTCAGCATTCCCAATTCTGGTGTCTCTCATGGTCAAAAAGTGGTCCTGATGCTGCCTCTTCTTTCACTGAGAGGATGCTGATGCCTTTACACAAGTGACTTGATCATTCTCCTTTTTCTTGGCTTGTTTTTTCCAGATCAATCCAGTGACGGGCCCTCGGGAAGGAGGGACCAAAGTGACCATCCGTGGGGAGAATCTGGGGCTGGAGTTCAGAGATATCGCATCTCATGTCAAAGTGGCCGGAGTGGAGTGCAAACCTTTGGTAGAAGGGTACATCCCTGCAGAGCAGTAAGTTGGGTGTGTGGCGGATAATAAGCCACAACACACCTCGTAATAGTTATTGCTACCTGTGAGCTCTTTTTAGGAGGGGGTTCCTCCCACTCCAGTGCAAAAAAGACACCATTCTGCACTCAGAGTGTGAGAACTGATAATCTCTTTGTTACTGTATTTAAACTTCATATTTAGGTGATCCTTACAGCATATGCCCTACAAAGAGCTTTCGGTCCCCTGTATGAGTTATTCTCTGTTTCTCACATAACAGCCACCACAGGTGGTTTAAATTCCTGTCTGTGGGATAGCAGACCTGAGAAGCAGCTTAACCCGGCTCTAGAGCGTTTGTTAAGCCATAGAGCTGTAGCAGGCTTGGAGAAGAGATTTAAATCTGGTGGACAGAAGGACGCCTGGGGTCAGACCTCAGCACAATATTACTCCATGTATTTAAATGTAACTATGTTGATTTTCACCAGCTAAGCATTTGCCCCACTGAGTGCAAGCAGCCGTGAATCACCACACTTTAAAGAACAACTTGGGTCCTGAATTTGAAAGCAGCAGAGGATGGATGAAGGCTACAGTCCATTCCCCAGCGGTGCAAACTGTTGTTTGCTCCAACATTATCTTATCCAGACTGCCAAACCATCCCTAAAACCATGCCTCTTGTTCGTGCTTTCTCCACAGGATAGTGTGTGAGATGGGGGAGGCCAAGCCCAGCCAGCACGCTGGCTTCGTGGAGATCTGTGTGGCCGAGTGTAAGCCAGAGTTCATGGCCAGGTCTTCGCAATTCTACTACTTCATGGTAAGCTCCTGTGAGGAGGTCTCCTGAGCCCCAAAGATACTTGGGCCCCTGTCGCCTGTAACTGTATCTGTCCATCATCCTTGAACATGTTCAGCCTCCAAGCACTTCACTGCCATCCCGAGTACACAAAGTTTTTCCTTCCATTTTCATTAAAAATCTTGTTATGAGCAAAAAATAGCTTGCCTAATTAATGTTTTAACAGTCTAATAATAGCCCAGATTATTAGTCCAGTTACATGCAGTCATGGTCCAAATTAGTACAAAAATCCTCATTAATAGTTAAAATTGTTTTACAGAAAAAAAACCCATTCCTAGTATCTCACCCTTTCTCTGGTGTGATGCTCCACCTGCCAGTGTCCCTCCAGGCCCTACAGTCAAAGGTGCCAGTCCTCCTCCAGCAGAAGGTGAGGTTGTCACCGTGAGTTGTCACCAGCCTGAGATCTTCACCAGGAGGAATGTGATGTTCACAGTGGGGTTTCTCCCCCCCCAGTCATGGGTCCACCTGGGGCTGTTTTTACCCCTCCTCTCCCCACCGCCAGCTCCCTTCTGCCCGGCCCCAGCTCCAGCGGGAGAGTTGCCCAGCGCCCAGCGCGGGTCGCACAGGGCTGTTGTTTGCCAGGCAGGGACTGCCCGGGGGCAGCCCTTGGCCCTGCGGGTGCTCCCGGGGCTGAGCTCAGGCCGGGCGGGCGGGAGGCCCTTGGCCACCAGACCCTGGTGACCACAGTGACAACCAGCTGTGGCCACAGCCAGTCCAGAGCAGCCTGAGACCCTGCGGTGATGAGTCAGGGCAAAGCCTGTGGCCTTCTGCTACTGATGGCAAAAAGTCATGTCTACTGAGCCACAGGTAGTAACCATGACAGTGGCAGGTGTTTCTGGAACACTGTCTGTTTCATTGGTGCTAAGTGGTCTTCTGGGTGTCGAGGAGAACCAGTATTGCACATCAAGCTAGAGCACAAGGGACCGGTTTACCAGCCAGGCTGTGGGTGAGCTGTAGAGCATGACTATGGCTCTGTGGCAGTAAGCTACAGATCAGTGGTTTGGATGCTCTGTGGTGAGACAGCAGATGCCAAGCAAGCCTGGACTTCTTTTAGCCTTGAAAGGGTGATGCCCACACACATGACTGAAGGTAGGATCTCACCGCAGTGCTCATGCCTGCAAAGGTGGGCTCGGGACAGCAGATGTCTGCTCTGTCAGAGCTGTTGGCCGTCACAGCCCAGCAGCTCTTGACTCATATCCCTCGGCTCAGCTCAGGTCTCTCTCGAGCCTCAGATACAGCCTCACACACAGCTCCAGGACATTTCTCCAGGCGCACAGCTCTCCACACGCTTGCAGCCAAGAGTGGTGGGATGTGGAGACATCCAGAGCAGCAGGAATCTTGTGTGCTCCAGATCGGTTATGGTCCTGTTTTGCAAGCACTGCAGTTGTCCCCTTGTCACTCCTGGCTCCAGCCTACAGCTGCTACTTCTAGGGTAGCTCTATTGAACAGTCCTTTATTAACCTTTTAGGCTGCAGTGGTGCTCCTCAGAGAGCAGCAGGTGCAACCATATCCCATGTGCTAACAATGACATTTTTAGGCTGGAATGGCTTTGGGAGATGGAGCAGTGTCTCTCTACAGGGATGAGGAAGGCCGTGGGAAAGCCAGTGCTTTGCTCACAGCTGTTGCCCAAGCTGCTCCTGGTAACTGCTTGCTCTTGCCTGAAAAACAAACAATTCAGTCTTTGGAGGGTTTTCTGGCCTTTGGCTCTCTGATGTTGGCTGCCTGCTCTCTGGATGTCTCTGGCCAATCCAATGCATTTGATTCCAAGGGGTGGGTGAGCTGCAACCTATGTTCAAGCTGACTCTTCTCATGTTCTGTCCGGGCCCAGAAAATCCAGGGAGTTTTTTTCTCTGTTCTCCACCAGGCCCAAGTCTAACAAGAAGTTATCTTAAGGCTCCACTGGAGGAGTTTCTCAATGCACCGAGATCCTCTAAATACAAATACTCTTGTGTCTTTTACTTAGCTCCCTCTTGCAAGTGCACACCACCATGTGTCTGGCATCTGGGAAGGGTGTGGGGACTGAATAGAGTATTTAGCCATATGAGAAATTTGGAGGTGAACTCAAAAAGTCCCTAGGGCTCGTGACTGACGGGCTCACTTGCACACTTCTGCATGTTCCCTGCACCAGGCAGTCCCACAGCAGCAGGGAGTTCTGCACATCTCCAGCCTCAGACATTAGAAATCTCCAAAAAAGCACAGTAAAAGAATCTTATTGTGAACGGCCACCCTTAGCAGGCTGTCAGGCATCGGCTCTGTGTGCTAGCAGCGCTCCAACAGCAGTCACAATCATCTTTTTAGAGAGGCCATGGCAGCTGGCGGCTGGATTGCTGCACACTTTTTCTGGACATCAGTGTGCAAAGCAGCCGGAGGGGCTCTGGGCCTGAGTCTGTACTCCGTGACACTGGTGCAAGTTTGCCCTAAGACTGTAGACTTACCATGGTGAAAGCCTCATGGAAGAAGGGAGGAGAGCCCACTGCATGTTGCATACTCAACTCCTTTTTTTGCTCCACTCCCCCACTTTCTGCCAGTGCTTTTTGTCCAGGAGATCTTATTCCCCTAAGACCCCTTGCTGGGGACATGCAGGTATTGCCTGGGCCTTGAACAGTGCAGATATGTGCAGGCTGGAGATGAGAGGGTCCCTTTGTTCCCATCAAAAGTGCTCTACTCCTGAAAGGGCATGAGCCTTTTCTGAAATCATTCACGTGTCCAAGCATTTTTTTTATGGTAAAGTGTACTGGTAATGAATGCAAATATCTCGGATCCCCCCGTTGAACTACAGAGATTTCACTATTTTCTGTGTTTTCCGATGTCACTCAGATGCTTTGGTAGTGAGGATGTGGAAACAGCCGGACAGATAGCCTCCATCAGGCAGACAGAAGGGCTCTTTCCAGGACATTACACTTCAGCACATCACCTTTGCTACTCGTGGAATTACTGTCCAATTTTGATCATCCGTGCCCATCTGTGACAGCTTTCCCCTCTGCTTGCTGGCTGCCAGTTATCCCATCCGTGCATGAGCATGAAGTCAACAGGGTTTTCTTCGCCGAATACCTCAATACCTTTGTGCAACACAGAAGAAAAACAGATGCTTTCCAGCCTGCTCGTCATATGCCCTCTCTTATGTCCATCGCTTTCATAGCAGGAGTTGTGTCTTTTGGCTCTGCTTAGCTTCCTTTGGTGCTTTTGCCAGGAGGGTAGAGAGGTTATACACACATCATAACACGCCTTGGCATCCCAGAACCGGGGTGTCAGGTTTAAGGGAAGGAAGATGCTGGGAAACTGCAGAAGGGCATCCCGAGCTGCTCCTGGCACATAGCAAGTCCTCTGAAAAATCATGTTTCAAAAGTTTTGAAGCAAAATAGGGTCAGATCTGACCAACAGATTCACCCGCTGACTCTCCAGCAAAAAAATGGAGGAGATGGTATTTTGAACTCAACAGAGTATTTCATTTCAGTGTTTTAAAAAAGAGATGGCCTAGTTTAGAAATGCTCAACATTTCTAACTAGAATTTCTAAATTCAAAATGCTGTCATTTTTTTTTAAACTGTCATCTGTGATCAAAAATGCAAATGGCATTAAAGAAGTCAATTAGCCAAATGGATACAAAGCATTTGTTTGCAGGCTGAAATGAAATTTAGGATGATCTGAATGAAAACCATTTCTTTCTTTCTTTTTTTTTCCAATTATTTATTTTGATGCTGTGATTATTGCTGTTGTCTTTCAATCCAAAAAAAATTACTGTCATTTGTCAGTTCAGATACTGAAGCCAGTGAGCCCTTATTATGCTTCTGGGTGAGAATATCATGGCTCAGTGCAGGTGTTGTAGGCTACTCTGATTATACTTCTTCTGGGACTGCTCCTAAAATCCCCCAAAATGCCAGGAAAGCATTTTGACCAGGTCTCCTTTCCAACTTGGGGGATGAGAGAGGGGCACACACTGCCCCTCCTGCCCCAATGAACCTGTAGCAAGGAAACCAGGGTCGCGAGCTGCATGTGAGCCACATCTTGCTCTGACCGTGTCTCCAGGATGAACGAAGTGGGAACCACAGTCTTGTGATCAGGAATCTGTGACCACCAGATTTCTAACTTAAATCTTCCATCACTTATGCTGACTTCAGTGATGACTTTTGATGACATCATAAGCAACTGTGGCCATACCTTGCTGAAGTCACAGCGCCAAGATAGAGTGACAGATTAGCATGAACAGTTAGTATATTCAGTATTAATTTGACATAGGAATGTTAGTATTTTAAAAGGTTTTAGGCATTTATGTTCCCTCTGGCTAACTGGTGATGTAAATGGTGAAGCTTTAGATAACGCCTTAATTTTTTAGGGGTATTGGTCTCTGGTTTTAGTTTGAAAAATGAGTGCAGCACTTTGAAGATACAATGCAATCCCCTAAACATTATGAAAAAAAGAAATATTTTGAAAGCCAGCACCTAGCCAGCTCTGTGTGCCAAAGTTTCACTGCTGACCCTTACGGACACTAAGTCTCTGCCTCCTGCTCTTTTACATACGAGGGTGTAATACTTCCTGCCAAGAGCAAGAAGAAAAGACAAAAGTGAGAAAGGACACTTACTGCC
Organism: Casuarius casuarius; assembly: GCA_003342895.1. Lineage (NCBI taxonomy): Eukaryota > Metazoa > Chordata > Aves > Casuariiformes > Casuariidae > Casuarius > Casuarius casuarius. The sequence continues at coordinate 627,068 of PTFA01000147.1, read as the reverse complement.
AGGTGGTCCAGAGATTCACCTCGCACCTCCAAAAAGTGCACCATGACCTATCCTAGAGGTCAGTTTAGACAAAGCTCTAATGGTAGCTTCTCTGAGGACAGCTTGTGACATGGACAGGCTGGAGGAAAGTAAACAGCTGGGGTCCCGATAAAAGTAAACAAGTCCATAAAGGATGAAGAAGGTTTTCTGACTCCTCTTTCCTTCAGTGTCGCCATCCACTTCAGCCTATTACAGATCTCCTAGACCCCCTTGCATTTTCCATCACCCTTTGCCAGCAAGGAAATAATAAATAGTCTGGAGGCTGAGTTTCAGTGTAAACATGCTGTGCAATATTTATGAAGGCCACTGTGAATAATTAATGGTTTATTGCAACTTCGAAAGCTTAGCCACAAACCCTTTTGTAAGACCGGCATGAGATGCTGCAACGCTTTGCATAGGAGCATTGCTAATGTAATTCTGATCTGTGAGTCCTCAAAAGGGCATGGTCATTTCATCTAAATCTGGGGAGAGGGGAATTACCCACCAATGAGGACCGGGACACAGACTTTGTGTGTTTCACTCAAATGTCCCTCTCCGGTACCTAGAGCAGCTGCTACCACAGAGCTGTTGAGTAGGTTATGTGCACCAAGTTGGCAATTCTCAACCCGTTTTTGCACAGGTTGGAATTCACCTTCCAGGCAGCAACTATCACAGTCAGCAGTAATCTGCACTAGTATTGGTGGCCACAGATAAATGATGAGCTACCATCACAGCCTGAGGTAGTACCGTAAAAATAGAGGACCATGATGTGCTGAAGACCCATCTAGTCCAATGTCTTTTTTTCCACAGCAGTGGCTGTTAGTGGATATTCACAGAAAAGTGTAAGAAACACAGTACTATTTCTTTCCCTTATATGTCCTCTCAACCTTCACAAACTGATAGATGAGGGACTTCTTGAGGTGAAACTGTATCCAGACTGTCATGTCAGAAGCAAGCAAGCAGAGGAAATGTCCAGCTCTGTCAGTAAATTTTTCTACTGGGCTGTAAGTCTGATTTTCATGTTCAGCTCTTTCTCCAAGCAGTAACTTCATTTTGAATGAAAGCAAAGTGGAAATATTGCTGCTGTTTTTCAAAATGATTAGCCAGAGGGGGACAGGGTGTGTGTGTGAAAGAGGGAGCCGTGATGTGTGTCAGGCGATTTTATAAACGTGGATTAATGGTCTCCAAAGCTCGATAAGACGACTGCGTGATGTACCTGCTCGTTCAGAGAAGCTGAGGAGAGCTTCAAGCATTTGTGTCATCATTCTTAAAGAGAGAGAGAAAAAAAAGAATCTTCATTTAAATGCATATAGTGGCTTTTCACTCGGGACTGAGTGGAAAGTTTTTCTATTAAAATGCAAATGAAAGAATAAACTGTAACTCCAAATTTCTCCCGGAAAATGGATGCCGCCTCTCTGCATTGTGGTAACAGGGTGATCTGTACCTTCAGACTGCGAGTATTTTATTCTTGATTTGGGGAACAAGGGAGGAGAAAGGGGTAAGAGAAGGAGGTTTGGGATTTTGAGCCCTGGAAGGAACTATGTTCCTTTTTGTAATATTAACCCATCACTGTGATATGTTTGGAAAAGGAGCTCAGAAAGTCATCAGGAGTAGGACAAAATGCTCACCTGGACAGCACACTTCTTGTAGCTGCAAAATTTTAGCATACACCTTTGCGTAAGCATGGCTGTGCTTTATCAATGCAGGATGCACACACAGTAGGAGATGGCCTCAGCCTCGAAGTCTGACAGGAGACAGGACAGCAAATGTTTGTATGAATGAGACAGAGAGGGATTTGGGGCCATGTGACGGCCTGTGAGCAGCCAAAGCACAACCTCGGATGCTCCGCTGCACCACAGCTCTCCTCCTTCCTGGGGAAAAATCCCATGGACACAGAAAACATTTTTAAACTGCTCTCCAGAATGGTACAACAGATTCTGTTCCCTTGCCAGATCAATAGAGTTTAGAGTAATATTTCCAAAAAACAATTGTTTTCACTTCTTGTAAGCGCCACAGTTTTTCCCAGAGGTGGAGAGCCCCCATTAAGATCCAGTCAACCAATTCAAGACCCGGGCTATCTTGCAGAGGTGGTGTTGCATTATAGAAAAACATGCCTGAGCTGTTTCAGATGGGCAGTGGATATGGGAAACGTCTGGCTGCAGCTTCTCCAGGCATGGAAATGACTTTAAGAACAGAATATTTCTGAGCAGATACAAGGACAGTTCTGATATTGCAGGGAGGCAAGACAAGACTAGTGTTTAGGTCTGAATTCATCCCATCTAACCTGACATTCAAGCAGAGTGTCTGTGATAGGACTGGAGTTATTTTAGACTTTTATTTTAGCAGGAAGATGTAGATATCTCCCAAAGTCCAGTTAAAACCTGATTAACACTCTGGGGGTGCCTAGATCTCTCCAGCACTATAAAGAGAAAGGCAAAGTAATTCCACTCCTCTGCTGTATTTTCAATGTGACCCTTTGCCTCCGCAGACTCTGACGCTCTCAGATCTCAAGCCAAAGCGGGGCCCGGTGTCGGGGGGCACTCAGGTGACAATTACAGGCAACAACCTCAATGCAGGCAGCAATGTCATCGTGACGTTTGGGCGACAACCCTGCCTCTTCTACAGGTACACACGAGTCCTTCCTACTGAATATGCCTGAGTCTGTAAGATGTGAAAAGAGAGGGAGATGGAGGAAAGGTTACTTGTGCAGACATTTAATGGCCATGATTGCACATGTCTTAAAAAAAAAAAAAGACTTTGTCCACTGGCTTCTGACCATGTTGCCTGACCTCTGTGAGATTTGACCCTGGTGCTGGGCTAAGGCTAAGCAGGCAGCTACAAAGTGGTGAAAGCAGTCCAGAGAAGAATTTATTTATTTCCTCATGGCTCTGGTAGGACACTACTTCTCCTCACAAAGCTGCTCTGCTTCCTGGTGGTCGCCATTCCTGAGTCCACTGTAACTACAGGAGGCTTTGCAGATGAGGACCAAGGTCCAGTGGTTGCATGTTGTGGGTAGTACCAATGCACCAAGGAGGGAATAGAAACCTAAAGACAGGTCTGAACTTCTCTTTACAGCCATGCAATTATAGTCAAGAGACTTCTGCAGCCAGGCCCCCTTTCCTTCGAATACCTCTCTTGCCTGGGGCCACATCTGTTCTGCAGTAAGACTTTTGCATTCTGCCCCATAGTCCATTAGAGCAATCTGACTCCGCATGTTTTGGGGTGGGAGGATAGGATTTATTTCATTGTTTTGATTAGTATTTGATGTACTTTTTCCATAGTCCCTTGTTAAATTTCACTGCAATTCTCCATGGTCTCATGCTTAGCAACTTGTTCTGGGAGTGCGTAGTTGAAAAGATTCATTTTCATGTCCCCACTTTAGATAAAGAAGAAAGAAAATATGACAACATTGGTTCTAAGTATTAAAACACCTCCCTTTTATCCCAAAATAGTCCTGTAGTGCTGAGAAATGGATGACTTGCAGCATTCCAGCACTGGGTTGGCTCTTGTTCAATGGCAGTTCAGAGAGGCTTAATGTCAGTGTCACCTGCTGAATGTTCCCTGATCCCTGTGAGAATCAGCCTGAGTCCAGTTCCCAGGGGCTCCTGCAGCTCAAAACACTCCAGTGCAATGCATTTTGCTGCCAGTATTGGTGGGGGCTAGGGATGAAGTTGGCACACTCCTCCTAGTCTGCCCTTGGCAAAAGAAGTACCCGTTCACAGGGGACCTGAGACCACTATCTTGGGGCAAAGCACTTCCCTCTCCGGGCTGTGGGGACCCTGTTTAGCTGCCTGTCATGTAGTGTCATTCATCTTCTATAATTCAAGAAGGTGAAACCACAGGCTGTGATTTAAAGTGCAGGTGGGAAAGACAGCTGCTTTGGGTTGCTGGCAGAGCAGATCAGGGAGTTTTTAAGACGATGCCGAGCCTGGTCTTTCAGGAGAATGGGAAGAGATTCTGGAGGGTACCATCACTGGAGGTCAATGCCATGCTGCAAGGGAAGGGTGGACCCTGTTTTATCCTTTCTGGGTGTATAAGATAAGACTGTGTCACAAATCACAGGGCTGGGGAGGCTGAGGGTGTTCAGAGCCTCAGTCCTCGGGTTTTTATGGAAGGCAAAATTCAGACTAGTTTTGAGCCCTGCCCGAAAGAAAAAGTTAGATGCAGAATCCTCCTTAAGTATTATCTTGTAGTACTTCCCACCACATTAGCACCTCCCATGCAAAGATCCCAGGCACATTGCAAACTGCAGTTAAACAAGGCTTACAGTCTTACTGCAAAGTAAGCTTTATTAACCCAGACTGGAAAGCTCAGGAACAAACACCCCTTTTTATGAGCTGCTGCTACATATGCCTGCAGGCTAGAAGGAAACATCCATCATGTATTTAATCATGCAGAAACATTTCTGGAGAGCGGTCTGTTTTGAACTTCCCTTGGGATTCGGTTTATATTTTGAGACCTGAGTAATGGTAGCCCTTGTGGTATTATTTAAACTAGTGCAAAGGCACATGCCACTTCCTCAGATTAATGTGTCATACTATTTTCCGCGTATTCCCACATCATTGAGTTTCACTATTTCAGATGGCAGAGGTTAAGGTCACAGGACATCAGAGTAGGCAGCAGGACTCATTTTGGCATCATTGAGTTTGCTGCTGGCAGAGCCTGGTTTATTTTTACTTGCTTCTGCTCACAGGAGGTCCACCAAGCACATTGTCTGTAACACCACTGCTTCAGATGAAGGTTTTGACAAGGTGAAGGTGTCTGTGAGAGTGGACAAGGCCAAGATCCATAAGGAGCTTGAGTATGAATATGTGGAGGATCCGACCATCCTGAGGATTGAGCCTGAGTGGAGCATCTTCAGGTAAGCATCCTATGGACATCCCCACCAACTCCCCTTACTTTCTCATGCAGAGCTGCTGTGTTCTTGCTGAGCCTTGGTACAGCAAAGTGCTTTCCAATCATGTTGTTCACTGGAAAATAGGCTTATGCTGAGCTACTTCCCATAGACCAAGAGCCATGAGATTTAATGGACTGACCTAGTGGTAAGACAGAGCACCAGCGCTGTGCAATGCATTCACTGTAACACCTCAGCTGCTCAGTGTGTGTCTGTGGTTGTGTCTATCCTTGGGACAAAATTTCCACAGAATCTGGTGAAAGACGTCCAGGAGCTAGGTCTTTTCTCCAGAGGAACTCTGTCTAGTCCAAGGCTAAATGAACCTGCATCCTGGCTTCACTAGTGGAGCACAGTTTCCTGACTTACGGCAGCAAAATTCAGGTGCAAATCCTCACTTGAGGCCTGCCTTGGGCACAGCGTGCCGACGGCTGTAATTACAAGAGCAGGTGGAGCAGGTCTCTAACCTGATGTTGAAGCTTTCTTCTTCTTTACTGCAGTCCGGGCTTTATCTTCAGCACCAGGATGCTGTCTGTCTGCGTGCTATTGCCATCCGTTGGACCTGGTTAAACCAAGCAGTTGTACCCTTGGAAGCTGCAGCTCCTCATGTTTCAGGTCATGACTGTGTTTCTGGCCCCATTGGGCTGTGTCCACGGCCTCCTGTGGCAGCAGTATTGGTCAAATGTCCATTGGTCTCTTAGACCCAGGTATAAATGTCACGACCATACTTAGGGAAGTGAATGTCCCTTGGGTTTGAAAACAGCAATTCCCACTTTTCCCACAGCCTTCATGTGCTTGATGGCTTAGCATTAGGTATCACTTATTTGGCTGTGATGCCTGGAAGCCCCAGGATCATCTTCCAAGACAGAAACACAAAGGGAGCCCTGGTCCCTGCCCCATCAAAGGGCCTTCTTCCTTGTTAGGCCTCCCTTTTTCTCTTTGCTCCATTGAGGCTGCTTTGGTGAGTTCAGAGGGTTCACATGAAGGTGTCTGAGAGGAGCATTTGCCCTGGATGTGGAAGGCATCAAAGCATTACCCAAATGCCCTCAAAAGCCTACAGAAATGGCTTCGTGAAGAGAGAAATTGGTCATTAAATACAGTGGTATTTCCTTGAAAAGATATAAAATAAAAAATCTTAGTCTCCCCGCTTTCAGCCATTACAGTTCTCTTCTCCCCTGTCAAACTGGACTGATTGGAGTATCTGGGGATTAGGAGCAGGGCTAGTAAATCCCCCTGGTTCAGCTCCCTTCCAGAAGATGTTTTCACAAATCAATTAGTGGCTTTAATTACTGTGGGGGAATTGACCGATTTAGCTGGATTGAATCTTTACACATTGGGCTTGAAGCTTTAGCGCCTGGATTTTCCATTTGGGGGTTTTATTTTCAGTCAGAGTTCAGGTTATCAGTGAAATAAGAAATCGCTTTACTCCCTTCCTTATTAAAGTGAGTCTAGTGCTGGTTAAAAGGTGAGAGATTGACAGCACTGGAGAGTGAGTTCCCCTATTATCCACAGGAAAGTTGCAGCACGGGGGCCTTCCTCCGCGTTGCTGCAGGCCTGGCTAGTAGGTGAGAGGAGACATTCTCCAGAGCCTTGGTGTCTCTGCTGGAGCTGCCAGCCGGAGAGACGGAGACAGCAGCAGTGGTGGCGGAGCTGATGAGGGGGAGGCTGGCTGGGAGTGAGCTGTGATTCTCCTCGTGTTTAATTAACAGCTATGAAATAGCACCAGCTCCTGGCCCTGCAAGGCTTGGTAATTACTGCTGGTGAAGTCAGTGGGGGAACTGGCTCCTGTGACTGCGGTGGTCGCTTCAGCCTGCCTCCCCTGCCACGTCACCCCAGGGTGTGGGTCACTCCTTGTGACAGCCCGACCGGCATTTTTATCTCAGACTTCTCCTGGAGTGAGTGTGCTGGGGCTTGTCCTTGCCCTCCTAGGACCATAGCTCTCCTCCTAGACCACCTGAGGTGGCTGGTAGTCACAGCCTGTGGCTGCAAGAGTGAGCAGCATTGCAGAAGACGCTTGAGGTGCCTTGGCAGAGCTTCATCCAGCCTGGGGGTGCAGAGGTTTAACGTCCCATTGCTTACTGCCTTGAATCTCCCATCATCCCTGCTATCATAAGGGAAATTAAGAAGAGGTTTAGTGGGTGCCAGTTTACATGCAGGATATGTAGCTGCTTGTGTGGATGACTGGGACTCTCTCTCTCTCATCATTCACGTGCAGCCTCCATCCCCTGCTCACTCAGGTGTCTCTGAAATCAAACAGCATTCACTTGAGCATCAGCAGGTGTCAAATTTCAGCCAGATCTACTCACCTCATCTCTGCTTTCTTGCTCTTTCTTTTGCACTTTTGAATCACTCCAAGAGGTCGGGTCATAATCTTGGAGAACAGTGCAGAGAGATAAGACGCTATATCCAGGATTACCACTGTGATTCTAGGTGTCTGGGACTGTTTTATGCAGTATAACTGCCAACCTGTGGCTCTCCATACTGCAGATTGTAATTGAGACAAGCATGAGAGTAAGGCCTTCAGAAAGAGCTGGGTGAATGTGCAGCCAAGTCAGGTCCTGAGAATCAAACAAAAAATAACTTAGTCAAGTCACATGGATCATGAAGTAAACTAAGGAGACTTTTCCTCACTGTATTTGTTATGCAGTATGATTCATTACAGCAAATCCACTGCGCTTTTCTGATTCATCACTCCTGGCTGTGGGGCTAAGCTGTTTTGAGGGACAGATGATTGCTACTAAACCAGCTTTGCAAAATTAGTGAATGAATATACCCAGTCTGGCTTAAAACCTTCTCGAGCACCATTTTCCAAGACAATAAATGAAAGATTACTGCTAATTTACTCACATAGCCAAAAAAATGAGTCACACTGGGTTGGCAGGTAACTAGAATTTTATAAGGTTCTGTTAATACATTTGATCTGGGTCTGATTTGAGTTACATCTAGCAATTATCTGAATCTGCAGAGGGAAACTCATGCTCAGAGCTTTCTGGGCAATGAGGAGTTAAATTAAGAAAGTGCCTGGTCTTGGCACCTTTATTATTCCCATTTCCCGTAGGTGAGTTGTTCCAGCAACTTGCTGTCTAAGCTATGAGTGAGAGCAGGGACGGGCAGATCAGAGATGTGAGAGGTAAGAAGAACCAGAAGCAATCGTTAGGGCTGTGTTATCACACTCTCTGCCACCTGTTGTCTCTGTCATCCACCGTTTCTTAGAAATGGAGATAAATGTAGTGAGGTCCTGATGCTGCTTCCCATTACCAAGTAGCGAGCTCTCACTGCAAGCCATCGGCCAAGGGAGTGGTTGGGAGAGTCCCACACGGCACTGGGGCTGCTGCTCACTCCTGCAGGCAAGGGGAATTTCCCTGAGCAGACCATGCTGTGATTTATGGCCAAGCAAAAGGGTCAGAGATGCAGGAAAGAAAAAGTGCAGAAGCTTGGAAACAAGCAGATGGTGTCAGGATCCCGGTCTGCTGGGAAGGGACAGCAGCAGGATATGGGAAGGCCAGTATGATGGCAAACACCAGGGTGTGAGTGAAAGGGGAGGAAGAGGGATGCTGCTGCCATCATGCAGACATAACCTGGGAAGGGGAGCCATGACGCGGATACAGAGTCCTACTGCCAGTGCTCAAGGATGTGTTTCACTGGGTTGCTGTGTCCCTCCCTGCTCTGATCTGATGGGGCCAAGAAGTGGCTGGGACTGGTCCTTCACCACAGCCAAGGAAGTCAATGACTACCAGTTTGCACAGGAAGGCAAGTGGCAGTTGGATCTGCTGGTAAGACAGGGTGGATTTTGTGGTGAGTTCAGCAAACACAACTGTCTTGGCTTTTTTTGAAGAGAGAAGGCCCCTCTCTAATCCAGTGCTGCAGCCATACTTAAAAACTGTGGTCTGAACCTACAAGCTCAATTTCCAAACCAAATACAGTATTTTTAACACATGGTTTAAAACTGTCTGCACAGTGGTGATTAATTACAAGGATTTCTATATGTACACACACACACACACACACACACACACACACACACACATATATCTCCATATATATAGACACATTTGGTATGTCTGGAACATGTAAAACTCTCAGTTGAGTAAAAATACAAGCTTCTAATTTGAATCAGCAGAGATTCATAATAATTAATGACTACAGCCATAAATCCAGAAGAACGAGGATAATGGAAAAAAAAAAGGCTTAGTTTATATGCTTTTTCTGGTTTCTGGAAAGCAAACTCTCCCTGGGTGATGTCAGGAATAGTTAAAGTGAAGATTAATTTTGGGAGAGGCATTTCTGCTACAAGGCAGGGAGGGGGAACCCTCTTATAAGATTATATAATGCATAATATATAATTATATAATCTTATATGATTAGGTCCTTCTTGTGCTGGCATTTATCATAAGAAGTATCTCCTTGACTTGAGAAGGTGACAAGGATTTTTTATTGCAATAGCGGAAGCCTCCTCACACACCCCCTCCTGCATCCTGCTCCTCAGATGACTTCAAATTTCAGTCTTCTTGGTCACAGAGACCATGTCTAAACAAATAAATAAATAGTCCAGGGCTATTCTTTGGTCCTGAAGCCAGCTAGCATGTACATCTCCCATCTATACTGCCAAATGAGTTTTCATCTTTCTAAAGGCAACATAGCCGCAGCCATCTTGCTTACTGGGAGTGGTTGCTGGCCCATGCTATTCCTCCAACCACGACCAGGCATTGCCTGGGAGGGTGCTAACTAAGGCAGTCGAAACCACGCCAGGGTATTGCTAATGCTTTAATAGTTCCGATGGTCACGAGCTAATGTCTGAGCTGGTGCCTTGGACTTGTTTAGTTCATCAGAGTGGTTGTAGTCAGAAGGACTGAAGCACAGTCCCAACTAGTTGCAGCCAGCCCACCGAAGCTTGATAGCTGCACTGCTGAGAGATGTGTATTTACATTCGTATCCTACCTGTCACAGCTGATTAATAATGGAAGATGCATGAGAGACGTGGAAAACAAAGGTCAGAATGGGGGGGAAAGCTGTTGGCCAACACAGGCTTCTTCCTTACAGTGCATTATTGTCCAGTGTTTTTCTCTAGCCTCATTTATAATGCACATTTTACGTTGGATATATGTGGCATTTTACCTGGAGGCAGGAAAGGGATGCTGGGCTTTCTTTTCCCAGTCTCACATAAATCAAATGATTTCTGCATGGCCTCCCCTCCCATTCGCTGCAAAGAGCTCCAAGAAATAAATTGCAGCCTGGATAGTTTGCAAGGGGACTTACACAGGCAGGTGTTGAAACCGATGAGAACGCTCCTCACCCTGGAAAACCTTCAGCTCTGCAGCAGAGATAGCGCTGTCCATTGCTGAGTTTTCTCTCCCCCTGGCCTGACTGTATGTGCCCTTTACCTGAGGCCTTTGTTTGCTCAGATAATCTCCCACTCCACTTCCCCCTTCAGCCAGCCCTTGCAGCACATTGCCCCAGCAGCAGGAAGCCGCATACTGCAGAAGGAGAGGGATTTTCTCTGGTAGGGAAATGCTATTCCAATTTGGGATAGCCAGACCTGCCAGTGGTGAACCTTTGGTCTGCATTAAATAGACTAGAGAGAAGGAGTGGAAGGTACTGCTCAATGTTCCTGCCTGTTACGAGGCTCTTTTTATATACTGCTCTCTTTAATTGCCTCCTGAGACAATCCACTGGTCAGCTTCTATGGAGGCCTGGGAACATTCCTGTGTTTCCTTCCTCCCGCTCCTCTGCGCCCTGGAGTCCCACAAGCAGCAGTACTGATTGCAGCTGGAAGAGGCAAGTGAAAGGAAAGAAGGGTGTTTCTGAAAGCTGTTTCCTTTTGGTGACACGGACTGCAGAGAGTGAGAAGGGCTCTGTCTACATCTCCACTTCTTATGCTGGACTGAGATGGATCTTATAAAAGCAAGAGGGTTTACCAAACGCAGTGTTGTGGTGTATAGGAATCAGCTTTCTCAGGAAATTAGGCTTTGTCCGAACAAAGGGACACGGTGACTAGAAATCTCTATTCTGTTGGATCTTGGAACTAACACACATTGCAAAGCTTATCTGCCTGAGTAACCAAATAGAAACCAAGCAAATGCATTGTTTGTAGCAAGTCTGAAGACTCTGGCTCTGTGTCTTCTAGATGCTGTAGGACCTGTTTCCCCAGATCTCTCCAACCAGCAGCACTAAAATGAATGAGATAACATTTCCCCACTTAGAATGATGCTTTCTGTAACAGGTTTATTGTGCCAGAAGGGACTAGAGACTCCAATTGAGATATTCTGTATCCTCAAGAGAGGATCTCTGAGGGTTTTGTGGGCTCACTTAGTTAGGTGATATAAGGGATATAGTCAATGATCTGAAGACCTTCTCTTAGATTTCTGGCTCTTCTTCTCATTACCAAAGCCTGCAATTTTTGAGTCCAGACAAAGAAGAACACCCAGATGCTGATTGATGTGACAGTTTTAGCAAAAAATCAGGTTTGCTTTATTCTCCTTTTATGCATGAAGGATTTTTTTTTCTTTTCCTTCCTAGGGGGCTCTGAGATGTAGTCAGAACCTCTGTAATTAACTTTGAGGAAAAAAAAGTGTAAGCTGGAGGAAAGGCAGGAGGACAGGGAAACTTCAGCTGTTTCCCATAGATTAGAAATGACAGAAGAGTATTCCCTTTCAAAAGAGGTGCCCATCCCATCCGTGCAGTGAGCAGTATCTCATATCCAAGGCATTCAGCAGAAATGACAGCAGACTGGAGTTTGCACCTAAAAATGCCTCAGTGATTTTTTTCCTGTAATTGATAAGTGAAAGAAAATATATCACAAGGACAGAAGTGTAGGAGTCGCTGTCTGTGTGACCAAGGAGCCTGCCTAGAGCTGTCTGTCCATGGTAATGTTCACAGATCACCTGTTGCTGGTGCACTAAGCCCTGGTATCTGTTAGCTGGGTTCATGTTCTTCCTTTCTTCTTCTCCAGTGGCAACACACCCATTGCAGTGTGGGGAACTCACCTAGACCTGATCCAAAACCCTCAGATCCGAGCAAAGCACGGCGGGAAAGAACACATCAACGTGAGTATTTCTAGGATCGTGGGGAAGAATGTGCCCAAGAAGGTGAGAGGGGCGGGCTGACAGGTCTAGAGGTTGAAATTCTCTATTTTGTCTAGAAAAGAGAGTACAGCTTGCTTTCAGAAAGATTACCCCACCTTCTCCCTGAGAAAGAGCACTAGACCAAAGAGGAATAAAGAGCATCAGTAGCTGCTGAACAGCTCCACATGGAGCCATAAGTAAGTTTAGCACCTCCAATTAGGAGACTCAGGAGCATGCAGCATGTCCTGGATCCCACAGCAGGTTGGAGGATGGGGCCACGTAACAGCACCTGAAATGATGTTGGCTGTGTATGGACACCTCTTTCTTAGGAGCAAATGGAAAGAGCATCCCAAGGAGGACAGGCTCTCAGAAGTAAAAAATACACAGATACTAATTTGTGGAGAGCAGGGAAAGAAAGTCCATGACAAGGTAGAGCTGTGTGTTCTGAAGACTTTCCTTAATCAACAGTCTTTGTCATTGCAACCAGGCTTAATGCAGATCTGCATTAAGTGGACCAGAAAGAAGGAGTGGAAGCTATTGCTCAAAGCTCCTGCCTGTTACGATGCTCTTTTTATATACTGCTCTTTTTAATTACACCCTGGAACACCAATACGGATGGTTCCATTTGGCTTGTGTTTCAGAAAAACAGAGGCTAGTGAAGATGCTGGCTCCTACATATCCTTTCTTGCATGTGTTTCTGCTAGTTCCTGCAGTTGCACTCTGAAGTAGTGAGTCCTGATTGTATCAGACTCCCTACCTCTGCCATGAAGATTTCTAAGCGCAAAAGGTTTTTGAGCTGGCCCAAGCAGCACTGCTCCAGTTCAGCTCAGCATAAAAGCTTCGAGGGCTGATGAAGGAAGCCTAGCTTATTGCAATGACCAACTGAGCAGTGCAGAGAGGGATGGCAGATGGAGGCTGAGGAAAGTCCCTTAGTTCCTGATTGATTAGAGACGTGTGTTGTTGGAAGGGGTCTCAGGAATTGCAGGCTAATTTCTGAGTCACCTTTTTTTAAACAAGCAGATTTCTGGTACTAACAATGTTGCTGGCACTTGGCAGGGACCTGTAGGAAGAAGACTGAATTTTCTTGTTGCTACTCTGCCTTTTTAGCCCTGTCAGTGAAAGAGCATCAGCTCCTCTGCAACTCTCAGGTTGTAAAATTAATCCCTGGTTTTCTTTAGCACTGTTCACCAAAGGATCTCAAAGTACTTCACAGACAGACATTATCTAAAACAGCCCATTATCACAAGAACAATGGTGAATCTGTGGTAGGTCCAAAAAGAAAATGCAGGAATACGGAGTAGATTTATTTATAGTCTGAAATTTGCAAATTAAGAGACCTAAGCTTAGGTGTCTCCATAACTATATCTTATCCCAGTTTTGCCATGAACTATCTGCCTTCCGTAAAGGCAAATCCAGTACAACTTTGATCACCTTTCATACCCCACCAATTTCAGGAAATATCTTTTGAGGCTGATGTCTGGGTCTTTCATGGTTTGGCCTGTGATATGCCAAACATTTGAGACTGGACTGCAGGAATACAACAAGCAATCCTAATGACAATCCTGACTGGAAATCCTCCAGTCCCTCACAAACGCTGGAACAATGCTGGGGCCGTTGGTTATGTATGTATGTATGTATGTAGGTACTGGGAATGTGTTGTATTTCCAAGTACAGCACTGCAAAACTCTTCTCTAGCTTCTTTGCAGGATTAGAAGTCCACACAACATCATCTTACTCTGCCCGCAGACCCCAGCTTTTGCCTGGCACAGTGGTCTCAAACAATCGTGCCATTGTGCAGCTCATGAAGCCTATTCTAGTCTCACATGTGCCCATGGAGAAATGCCCACATGTTTTACATGGGGAAATACACATACCCCAGCTCCTGTACATAAGGCAGACATGAGCTGCTCTCTATGGCCGAGTGGATTTGTACTGGTGGACTTCAATATCTTTGCACTCAGCCATATCCTAACCTAGTAGATGAGCAACTGAGTGAAGTGAACTGGTGCTTTCTGGTACTCTTTACTTGGTAAAAGCTATTGCAGGAAAGAACATTGGACTTGATTTACAACATGAATCTGGCTTGGTCCAAGTTGCCTCTCTATTGAGTTAAGCTGAAGCAAAACTAGCACTTGAGCTGTACTAGCGGTAATGCTGAGTGTGCTTTCAACACTGGAAATACCAGTGACATATGGAGAAGATTCTCACATCAAGCACAGCTGGAATAAGGGTGTTGTTTCCCCATAGAGCTGAGTGGTTTCAGGTGAGACCAGGATGCATTGTGCTAATTCTTTTAAATGGGAATTAGGAGATAAAATATCTTTCACAAACTATTACCCATAGTATACAAAAAGCAAGTCTGTGGCATGGCTGACATTGAACTTCAAGATCTCCTAGAAACTACTCTCCAGTATCTCTACCACCCAACCTCTTGGGCTACATTTCAGGCAAAATGATGTTCAAACAGGAATCTTGGACAAAACTGAGCTTTCACTGCAGTTTTGGAGTGATCCCCAGAGCGTGAGAGCTAATTGTGGAATGGTAGTGAAGCTTTGACTAGCTTCTGCTGCACAAAACCGGAAGAACTTTCTGTTTCCTGAAGGAAACAGGGTTAAGGGAAGATGCTGATACTGGTAACCCCATAAGCTGACCTCGCTCAGGGAAGATGCAAAGCATGGCCAATGGCAGTTAAAGTTGCTCCACACACCTGTCCCAGTGAAACTCTCCAATCTCTTCCTAGACTTGATCTCTTTCTAGGGATGGGGTATGCTTTGAAGCAAAGGTGCACAAGCCTGTAGCATGATAACCACGAAAGTCTGTTCCTCGCTGTCCTGTGGCAGTATGTAGGCTAGTATTTCTTTGTCATGTATATGTACACCAGTAGGGCTGGGGGCATTTTTGATAAAATCTCTCTGTGTTGGGTTTCTCCTTCCAGAACTGCGAGGTGCAGAACTCCACGGAGATGACCTGCCAAGCTCCAGCGCTGGCTGTTGACCCCAATCACCAGTCTGAGCTAGCTGAACGTCCAGAGGAGTTTGGCTTCATTCTGGACAACGTGCAGTCCTTGCTGATCCTCAACAAAACCAACTTCACCTACTATCCAAACCCAATCTTTGAGGTTTTCAATCCCTCGGGGATACTGGAGCTGAAGCCAGGAAGTCCCATTATACTGAAGGTGAGATGGGGACCAAGGACAAGGTCAAATATGTCCTGCTTTTTGTTCTGCCATGTCTGCCAGGACCCCACTAATCAAAGTGGTGTCCTGAACATGTCCCAGAGATTTCTTCCACTCACAACACTCCATCTATCATCTCACTGCATCCAGCAGGGCTTTATGAGAGTCACCATCTGACAACACCATGCCATTCACTGCCAATAACCTATCAATAACTCAGTGCATCCTTACCTATATTTAAAGCAAATATAAACTCCTTCTGTAACTACTTGTGTGCAAGCGAAATTTGCCTCTGCTGCTGTTCACCAGAGAAGAACATTTTCCACCACTGCAGGAGGACTGACAATAACATACCTATGTCTATCTCCTGGGGTTTTAGAGACTTTTCTCTCACCCCGGGCAAATCCCGCACCAGCCCTTTGTCACTTCTTTGTCACAGGCAGCAAGAAAAAGAAAGAATTTTATGACTGAACATTTCCATATCAGCACTTGTATGTGGTGCATATGCAAAGAGATGATTGTGTATGCAAGAATACATTTTTGCACATTTGGAAAGGGGTCTATTTTGCTTGTCTGAATATGTCCTGTGATGGCCTGTTTGTGCAAGACTTATCTGCAATATTTCCCCATTAATACCGGAGAGAAACAAGTAGGGTAGGCTGTTTCGAATGATAATGGTCTGTACCCATCCATATTGTCTTCTGCATCACTTTTCTAGGTTGGCCATTCTTTGCTAAGTTAGTGAAGGGTGAACCAGGAATTCCATGTGCAATTTTAACACTTGTGTCACAGAAGCAAACCAGAGGTGGAAGGCAAACTCCTTGCTGACATGATTTTTTGGGGGATGGGGGGATGACATTCCTTTCTATTCAGGGCAAGAACTTGATCCCACCAGTGGCGGGAGGGAATGCCAAGCTGAACTACACTGTTCTAGTTGGTGAGAAGCCCTGTGTGGTGACCGTATCAGACATACAACTGCTTTGTGAGTCTCCAAACCTCATTGGACGGCACAAGGTGATGGTAAGTGGTGCTTGAACCTCAGTCTTTCTGTCTTGGGCAGGTGGGAAGGGCATATCAGTGCTGAGGAGCTGGTAGAGATTTCCTGGGAGTTTGCATCACCATTTGTCTTCCATAGATCCCACAAACTTCATGGCTCCTTCTTGATGTAAAACTCCTGTTAGTCCTAGAAGAATAACTTGGAGATCCTTATGGACGGTGAGGGACCTCTCATAATCAAAGTCCTTTGGGAAAGCTTGCTTATCTTCTTTCTTCATACAGACTGTATGAACCCCAGATGTTCATGTGAATTCATATATGTGACATATTCCCTACATGACACACGATGTTCGATTCAACACTGTCCCCAGGAATTACCAACACACAGGTGGTTAAAATTTGCTTTTATGTAGGAGAATAAGCATGCAGGATATAGACTCTAGTGTGACTGAAGTCCGAGAGTTTGACATCTGTATAACTTAATATAATTTTGCATATCCTTCCTGGGATGCATGAAAAATGACCATAGTGATTACATTGGAGGGAGAGTCTCCTCCTCTCTCCATTGATTTATGCACTCCTCCTTTACTTTCTTCTCAATAATTTGCATGCCTCAGTGCTGTTGCTTGATAAACAGCACATCAGCAAAATCACCTGAGTTGTACAGAGCTGTGGCTGGAAACAAAACAGAGGATAATAACTGACATCACACATAGGAATGATCAATGTTCCTCACTGCCTGACATCAGCTTCTTTCCACCTCTCTATTCCCCTTCCAAATCTTTACCTGTTATATATTTACTTCGATGCAGTGAAACTTTTAGAGTTAGTGGAGACACACTGCATGGGTTCTTTGAAAAAGAGAGTTTTCTGGAAACTTTTTGAAAATAGAGAGCTCGTGGTGACCATCCTGGGTCCTCTTTGTGACTACTGATGATGTTGAGAGACCTTGTATTAACTACTTAACTTCTCTGTGCCAAAGTCTGTCATCTGGAAAGTAAAGATAATAATCCTTCTCAGCTATGCAAATATACTGTGGCTCTCGTTTCATTGTAAAGCACATTAAGACATTCCAAGAGAAGCAGTAATGAAGTGAGAGATTTTTTCTCTGTGAATTCCAGAGCTTTTGAACATGGTAATATATGTTCCCTATCATTTTTATGCATGTAATTAAACATATGGTTAGTCAGAGATTGACAAAACCAATGCTGGAGAGACAAAACCCAAAGTCAGGTTAGCAGTAATCAATCCCTGGGGATCAGGGGAGGGTGAACACAGAGCCAGGCCTTATCAACTCTGAAGACTGTTCCTGCAGCTTGGGAAGTCACAGGAAAAAACAATCATTTTCTGTGGAGGTTGGTCAAACAAGAAATGCTGTTAGAAACTTGGGAAGATGATTGTGTTGAAGCCTGTTAATGAGCATTAGTGTTAGGAGCAAGTTACAGTTTTGTCTTTAAGTAGTCAGCACTGAGGCAACTCTTTGACAGTGTCTGGGCTGAGAACCAAACACAGAAGGTTACCTGCAGTGGAAGCCAACGTTCAAGGATGGACTTGCACCTGGAATTCACCAGAAGGACAGCTGGGCTGGGAGATGCCTCCTCCAGCATGACAAATCATTTCTCTTACTCGAGTTGGTACAAAATGTCTCCCTGAGTTTCCCGTGAATGTCACTCTGATGTCAGGATAATTGACAGGTAGCTCTCCCAGGTCCTCTGCCTGCTTCTGCCAGTGATTTACTGTGTGACCTTGAGCAAATTGCTTAACAAACCCTTTCTTGCAAAGTGAAGTGGCCTAGATCTGAGAGAGGGGACTGTGGGACTGAATTAACCATCGCAACACTGAGTTTATTTTAAGAGAAGGAATAGTTAGTGACAGCAGCACATGTTGATGTCACCATATTCTTGCTCCAGTTCGGCTATCTTTTTTACCATGACAGAGTTAAATACTTGAAAGACAGAAAAAAAAAAAAGAAAAAAAAAGAGAAAGGCCTGGGCAAAGGCCATCCAAGATCCACTAAAATCCCAAGGCAAGATCTTTTCCAAAGAAGAAACAGGAATGAAGAAGATCCATGAATAACCAGGTAGAGAAGGTCTGCAATGGAGACATGTAGTACATCTGACCAAGTGAGGATGTTTAATGTGAGAACATACATCTGGAAAAGTTATCCTGCATTTTTTGTATAGTGAGTGGACAGGTGGTCAAATACAGCAATAGGAGTTCAGGACACAATTTGTCTCATCCTATAGCAAGCACTTACATTTGGTCAGGGCAAATTTGCCCTAGGAAAGACTCTACCCCAGTCAAGTTTACAGATAGCCTTGAACAGTGTTGTGGTAGCCTTGAACAAGCATCACCCAGTGGGATCACTGTTTGGAGCAGTGCTCACGTTGTAAAAATGGGTTCCCAGCAGACTTGCCTCAGCAAAGCATTTTGTTCTTTCTGCAAGCAGCAGTGCCTGCAGGTTTCTTTTCGGCTGTCGAGAGCACAGCCTTTGCACAGCAACTTGTCCCAGGCGCTGACAGGAGCCCTGGGAACCTCTGGGAGTTCGTGGAGAGCAGACAGCTGTCTTCTGCTCTCTGCCCAGCTGGTGATTAACTGAAGTCACTTTACCAATGGAACAAACCAAAGCATGTGGTTAGAGGAATTGCAAAGGGCGTGGGCCAGGCTCTGTGTTTTTTGTGTTTTTTTTCCTATCCCGGTGGTTTCCAGATATGGTTTTCTCAACTTTAGTTTTCAAAAGCAAATTGTGACTCTGTGATTTCTGCATCCCTATGCCCTGGGTGCTGCTGTGCCTACTGCCCACTTTTGATGTCCCCTGTCCCATAATGAGGTTAGGATCCATCAGGACTTGCCAAAAGAGCCACATGGCCTGTGTGCGTGCAGGGAACAAGTGGGATTGGAGTGGTGCAGCACAACATAGCCACATAGCAGAAGGGATGGAAAAAACAGGGCACTGGGACTGGTAAGATTTGTCTCACTGAAAGCCTTTTGTTGATCTGGTTCCTGGTTTCTCTACCACCAGATCTCAGAATCAGCTGATTCTACCTGTCATTTCAGGTGTTTTCAGCCATTCTCCATCCAGGTATTCGTGCCCTGTTTAGTTTGGGAGACAAGGGGAGGTCACCATTCATATGCTATTGTATGAGTTTGTCTTGCACAACAGCCTTAGTCTGGGGTGGTAGTGGAGTTCCTCTGTGTTTCAGCTTGTTTGGAAGTTTTAATGCACTAGTTTAATGCAATCTGTTTCCTACCTTCCCTCCAGGCTCGAGTAGGAGGAATGGAGTTCTCCCCAGGGATGGTCTACATCTCTCCAGACAGCCCTCTCAGCTTGCCAGCTATTGTCAGCATTGCTGTGGCTGGTGGCCTGCTCATCATCTTCATTGTGGCTGTGCTGATAGCATACAAGCGCAAGTCTCGAGAGAGTGATCTGACCCTCAAGCGTCTGCAGATGCAGATGGACAACCTGGAGTCCAGGGTTGCGCTGGAGTGCAAAGAAGGTAAGATGAGGAAGGAAAGCTGAGGAGAACATTTTTGTTTGTATTATTTATTTTATTTTTAAATAGAACCTTAATAGGGAGAGGTCAGATAGAGGTTCTCCTGCCCTGAAATGTCATATAGATCTAGCTTAGGGTTAGTCTGATGCACCAAAATCAACCACTACCTTTGAATATGAAAACTCAGCTCATTTCAGGTACAAGATGTGTCAGCGTCCATTGGAGAGAGAAATCCAGCCACAAAGCTTGGAGCCGAATTATCACCAAAGAACTCTGGTGTTGAACCCTTTGGGTCTGGCTCAAGCCTAGATCTAGGTCTGGCTTTGCATTTTTTCCCTAAGTAAACAGCCTTGTTCAATCCCATCCTAACTGCATTTTCTAAGCCCAGGGGGAGCCTTGGCCCTTGGCTGTGGGGAAAGGCTGCATGATGGGAAAGGCGAGACTGCTCTTTTCTGCCTTCCTCTCCACATGTTGCTTCTCTACTTATACCCTAATGTCAGTTTTCCCAGGACACATATGCACCTGAGGCCCTTTCTCATCAAGGCGAGTGAGAACTGTACTGTCATTGCTACATGAATGGGTCGTTTTTGTGTCAGCTTTTGCAGAGCTGCAGACGGACATTCATGAGCTGACAAGTGACCTAGATGGAGCTGGGATCCCTTTCCTTGATTACCGAACCTACACCATGAGGGTGCTTTTCCCTGGCATTGAAGACCACCCAGTGCTGAGGGATCTGGAGGTATGAAATCAACATCTGACCAGCTGCTGGGTCATCTCATTCCTCCCTGTTCTGCCCACAATGCAAGAGATGTTGTGTCATGGATGTGGTGGCTTACAGTGCTGTGTTTTAACAGAGACAAAACAGCACCTCGTAAAATGTCTGAATGGGAAGGGGATGATGATTGTTGCCATCTTAGGTGTTAAATTCTGACATGCTGCTTGATCACTCACCTATTTGGAAGAGTTCCATAGATTTGCGTGTGCTAGGTCCACCATATTCAGTCCCCCCTGTGTCTCCATCCTCTTGAGATTTGCTTTTGAAACTGGATTTACTAGTTGCAGCTAAACAGGGGCCTCAGAAAGGGGCTTATAGCAGAGTTGCAGAGCTGTCTGTGTCACAACAGCTTTGCTGATGTGACACTACCCAGAGACCCTTTTCCCTGGCAACACCTATAAAAATGATGGAGGTTTGCATTTGCAGAGAGGTCAGAAACCCACCGTGTCTGTTTGATCACACACTGCTCACATGTGCCTCCTCCACCCTGAGCCTCCGGAGCCGGTGATGGGAGGATGGGGAGAATTACCCACCACTATAGAGGTCTGCACACTGTCTGCATTAGCTTACTGGCGACAACGAGTTTGACAGGCCTCGGGTGAGTTCCTGCTGAAGGCCTGCCTGTGCTACAAAACTGGTTCAGGGCTTAGCAGGCGAGACAGGCTCTGTTCTAGGGATACCTGGGCTGGAGTAGCTGGGGATATACCACGGCCAAGACCAGGGAGGTCCTTGGCTGAACTCTCTGCAAAGTCTTTGGCAAACTCTGCACTTCAGAGAGGCTTTGGCATGGGCTAGTGAGGAACTGCCTGAGGCCAAGACTGGGGTTAGCTGGCAGAGCTGAAGAATAGGAGCTGGCAGAGGCAATACCATGCTTGGCTGGCTGTGTAATTAGAGATGCCTGCTATTCTTTGCTCCTTCTCTTCAGGAGGGCCAAACTTCATCAAATTATATAGGGGGAACCATTAAAAAAAAACTGTCTGGCAGCAGTACTGATGCGGCCAGCCACCCTCTGCTCATGAGCAAGTAAAGAGAAGTGGTGAGGTCTTGGAGGATGGACAGGAGGTTGTATTACGCAGTGACTATTGTAGGGATTCATTTTCGAGGTGCAAGTGGAGTGGTCTTGGGCTGCTTTCACTCAAGAAGAGTAGCTTGGCAGCTTCATAGAATTAACGCAAGAGAAGAGGGATGATGAGTTTCTCTCTCACACACAAATACACACACATGTGTGCGCGCGCGCGCGCACACACACACACACACACACACAAGCACTTTCATCACACCCAGGGCCTGTTTCAATCCCTATATTCACTAACCGCAGTCAGATGACCACAGAGTAGTGTCTGACCCCTACAGTTTTTAGCACAGATGTGCCTATATGCAGATACAAGCAGAGAGATATAACACACAAAGGTTTTATCAAGGCCACTGAACCTGAAAAAAACATCCAGTCCTTATGAGCTAATATTTTGATTTGTCACCTTTGATCTCTTCTTCCCTTTTTTTCATACATCTTTCCATCCCTCACCCCCCCAATACTCTGTAAAGCTATAACTGTTCTTTTAATTTCAACATCTTTGGCTACTAACAAAGCAGGAAAGGCAGTTCTTATTCTGTTCTCTGCTCTGTAGCACCTAGAAAGTGTTAAAACAAACAAACAAACAAACAAACAACTTACCTGGGAATTCCCACTGATGCTATTTATCGGGAAAGGGCTCCAACGCAGAGTTTGCAGTGAGCAAGTCTTATTTATTTCTAGCTAATTTGCTAATTAACTGCTTCAAGATGCAGTACAAAATTCTTTCTTTTTATTTTTCTTTTTCTTTTAATTCTCCATAATAACCTGGGGGTAGACAACATTAAGCTTGCTCAAGCAAGTGAGCTAAAAATAATTATTAGGGGGATGAGTGGTAGTGTCTTTTTGTTGACTGTCTGTAGTTATTTAATAAGTAATTTTATTTGCTGTATGTAAAAATACTGAAAGTCTCTAATTTATGGAATAAAAAAGTAATGACCCCCAAAGCAGCCTTGCATTACTTGGGTATTTAAGCACACAAACTTGTGTTGTATTGAAGTGCCAAAGCTGGGTGGTTATTGATGCAAATATGCATCCATCACATGTGTGCTCTGTGGTGTGGTTCTCCAACTTCCAGGGAAGCTTTTTGAAGGTCTGAGACAGCTGCAGCAACATTGAGGAATGAGTTTGGGGTTCTCCAGTTAGGGCTCCACTGGTGCAGCAGATAAAAGGATGGAGTACACCCATGGCTCTGCTTTTGTCCAGAACTAGAAGGATGGGGCAGGGTAGACCCCTCTGTAGACAGTGTGGACTCCAAGGTCCGGGGCTGAGGTCCAATATAAAAGCTAGTTCACCAGTCTTTCACTGCTGAGGAATGTATCAGAGGCTCATAAACTTCTCTGTCTCCAAACCATCTGACTTCCCAAGCACGGAGGAGTACTGCACATCCTTCTGTCCAAAAGAGGTCCCACCTCTGTGTCCTCTCACACCTTCATCTATCTACTTCAGACTTAGACCCAGCTCCATGCTCACCACCTCAGCTGCTCCCTCACTATGTCTCTTTCCCTCCTCAAATCAGGACCTGACTCTCAAGCCCTCTTTCCCCCCTCACCTTCTTATTGCCTCCCCCAGCTCCTTAAGGCAGAACCCCAAACCTGTGCCCATAGTCCCTGCATTACACCTTCCCAGCGTTCAGACAGATACTGAAGGGCAGCGGATGTGTGGAAACTTGCTGGAATGAGGAGGTCAGGAGAGCTGGATAGGTCAGCCTGACAGGGGTCCCAAGTAAGCCAGTACTTTCAGCATTGACTTGGACTTGTTTATCCCTGCAAGCAGGTTTCTTGCAGAGATGAAAGGGTTGTTGGAGGAGATAAGAGTGAGACTTCAGTCAGACTGCAGTAAAACTACAATGTGATATGATGCCACATCCATCACTAGCACTCTCTTCTGGATGTATTGTTCAGGGAGGTAAATGCATATTTGGAAAATAACCACCGAACTGTGGTTAAGAGGCCCCTCTGGCTTCCTATTCACCCGATGATGTGTGGACCCCTTTCCTTCTTACAGGACCCTCCTGTAAAGTGGAAGGAAAGACTCACCTACATGCTAGATTCAACACTTTTCTCCTTTAAATTTTCATTGCTATTTGTAGCAGCTTTGCCTTTTCCCTGTCTCAGACCTGACTTCTGCTCTATGTTGAAGTCTATGTTTGCATGGGTTGACTTGCAGGAACTGGAAAGTTGAGGGCAGAGAGGTAGAAAAGGGGAATTATGATCTGTTTGGTAGTGGCATGACAGCGGGCAGTGAGGGGATGGTTTGACCTCCTTTCCTTCTTGTGCAGGTGCCTGGCTATCGTCAGGAGAGGGTGGAGAAAGGCCTGAAGCTCTTTGCCCAGCTCATCAACAACAAGGTTTTCCTACTGTCCTTCATCCGCACACTGGAGTCACAGCGCAGCTTCTCCATGAGGGACCGTGGCAACGTGGCCTCGCTCATCATGACTGTGCTGCAAAGCAAGCTCGAGTATGCTACCGATGTTCTCAAGCAGCTCTTGGCTGACCTCATTGACAAAAATCTGGAGAGCAAGAACCACCCTAAACTGCTGCTCCGGAGGTAAGTGACTCCAGGCGCCTGGGGCTGCACTGAGTGGGGCTGGGCAGTGTTCACCCCACTGTCTAGTGCAAGCATGATAGTCTCCTTCTGCTACACAAGCCAATCTGTTGGGTTTTGGTTTGTGCAGCAGGGTGTGAAATCAAGGCAGTATAGAGTTCCCACAACCCTGTAGGGATAGCACAAAGCAGTCTGTAGATGGAGGTGAATAAGACAAGTAGGACTGAATGAACACTGAATTTGCTCTCCATTACTGGTTCAGTGCTCTCTGGTATCATTTAGGACTTCCCAACATAAGATTCCTTCCCTTAAAGGACACTGCTCTTCCTTCCTGAAACCCTCTCTGCGTTTCATAACCTTTCAGAAAATGTGACCGGTGATCTTGCTCCATTTCTTCCCTAACCACTAAAGCAATCAGTGATTAAACATTATGCTATTGCACCATCTTTGGATTTTAATGTGAATCTTCCAGAAAGGCTAGCAGGGGCAGAAGGAGCCTCACACTCCTCATTTTGGGCTCTTTGCACACTGAAGAAGTCATTAATACTTCATTTATACATGTATTTCCTTTTGACCTGAATGCCTCCAATTGTATCATGCAGGACCTAATATAAGTATATCACATAGAAGAGGCTGTATTATACTCTGTGGTGTGTGGGGGGAACATCTGCCTTCTCCTGCCTGGGACATGGACTGCCCTCCCATGTTTCTTGTTCCTGACATAGCTACAGATGAATAGAGTCTTCTTCAGCTGCAGTTGTGGGATCTCCTGCCTCTCCCTGAGCACTGGCTTTGGAAACTGATTGAAATCATGAGTCAAAGCTGACCAGGGAAATAGAAATGGTTTCATAAAGAGCACAAGTCCAGGCTAGGGCTTCTTAGCCAGATCTAAGGTCTGAACTCCAGGGTTGCATGGAAATCCTTGAATTACAAGGGTACTTCTACTGCTGTGTAACTAGTATGCTTTCCCTGCCTAGGGAAATGCTGCATCTTCTCCCTTTAGGATCACATTCAGCTCCTCCTTCCCACAGTCTGAACCAGCCTTCCTGATTCAAGCCAAGACCCTAAGTAAAACCAGAGGGAGTCTACTGGCTCCAGATTTCCCCTGGCATCACTGACAGGGGACGGATGGCCTTTGCCACTGCTCAGATCTGTCTTTGAGCGGCCCTGTGCTGATCATGGTGGATGGCTCAGGCAGCGGAGAGGTCTCTTGTGCCTCCTGGGAGGGTTTTCATCTGGCACGCAGCCCACCATGGAGCACCAGCAAGAAGAGGAGCAGCAGGCACCTCTTCGTACGCAGGGCAGCAAAGCCAGGGGCAGAGACGGGATTTTGCTTTGGTGTCAGTTAACTCCCTGATGTAATTTCAAGCTTACAGCCTAGCTGGCAACCTCCCCATTATCACTCCCTGCAGTTCCTCTGTGCGCTTCTCCTCTGATTGCACTGCCTCCTTCCAACTCTCCCCTCCCTTCATTTTGTCCTGTCTCTTCCCCTTTCTCCATCTCTTTACCTTCCCTGGCCTTTCATACCTGCCTTCTCCTGAGCATCCTGTCTTCCCTATTACCCCTTCATCCAGCTCTTTCCTCATCCCAGTCCTCTTTGTTGGAAATGCAATGTGGCCTTTGGAAGAAGAGCAGGTGAACAAAGAAGCCACCTCCGCTGTGCCAAACTTTGAAAGCAGAAGGAGAAGTTAGATGTGTCTTTTTTTTCTCTCTCTCTGAAAAGGAGGCCCTTCACTGACCAGCACTGGAACAGAGCCCTGTGGGAGTAGCTTGGTGCTTTGGGATTCAAATCTTGGTACTAGGTTCCCAGACCATTATTTGGGCCAGATAGATCAACCTGATGCTTCCTCTGCCTCCCTGTGATGGAGGGGGATCTTCCAACATCCTTCTGCAGTTTTGGTCTGTGGGATGTTGGCAGGGGGAAGTTTATGGCTAGTAAGGTTTTCCCACTTCATCTGCGTCCAGGGTTCATCCCCACATGATGTCCAGCCTCAAAGGGATCAAAGTTGCCAGAGCAGGGATCAACAGCACAGTGGGGCTTTCAGCTCTTTTCCTCATTGTGATACTGAGTTTGTACCATGTGATGGGTCCCAAACTGGGAGTGTCACACCAGGGAGTGCAGGCGAGAACATCCATCTGGGTGTCATCACTCTGTGAGGAGCTCAGACCATGAGAAACATGGGGAGTGCTGGACTTAAGGACCATACAGTAATCAAAGGGGGACAGTGGCAAGATGACCCTGGCTTAGGGAAATACAAAGGAAAATGACTTGTTCAGACAGAGGCAGTCTCTAGATAAAGACACAGCAGTGATCACTGTAGACAAAAGAAATACAGAAAAAAGCATTAATGCATTAGTGAGCTGGGGCCATATCACCTCTTTGTCTGGCTGCAGGCAAGAGAAGAGGTGTGATGACAAGCACTCCAATTATTCACTGCCCTGCCGTCCCCACCATCTCTGTGAGATGTGCCCACAAGAACAGAGAAATCCCTATGGAAACCAGGCTAAAGATCAACCACATTTAGCTAGGGAAGGGATCGTCACTTGTTCTGTTCTGGTCTAACAGGGCACTGCTTTCAGGCGAGGTCGCTGGGTGCATCCAAGCATACAACTCAAACAATGCAAACCCTTCCCTTTGCAAGACTCGGGCTCCAGAGGAAGCAAGATTGGCTTCACACTGGAGAACGAGGGAAGCTAGAAAACAAGCTACAGCCCTAAGCAAGAACCCCTGGGTGGCTTTGATGGTATCCAGACCCAGCAAACCCACTGTTACTCATCCAAGAAGGATTTTTGCTTTGACCTTGAAGATTTTGGCTGCAGGCACTTGGAGGAACAACACCAAAGCATGCATTGGAGCCAGCATGGATTTGTACTGTGCTACTGGTGTCCAAACAGACTTATGGATCTGAATTGGTCCTTCTGTAGGGAAAGCTAGCTCTGAGGACTGGAGATGGACTTTTGCCTGGCTGAGGACAGGAGTAGCTCTGTGAAGGTCTCCCTTTCCCCCATTGACACACTGGGGAATATAATCAGTCCGAAATGCCAGGGAGATAATCAATGACAGATGACTATGCTCCAGTGGTTTAGATGTCTTGGATCCATCTGTCTTAGATTTTTGTAAGCTTCACTCATCTATGTCTCTAAGCCCCTCATATCTGATGTTGTAAGACTTCCTGAGCTCCTCTGAAAAGATTCCTTCACTTGCTCTCATCTCCCTTTCACTGATGGAGAAACTGAGCAGCAGACATATAGGGACTTGCCCTCGTCACAGGAGAGTCCTCAGGACATCAAAGATTTGGCTGCAGGTTTCCTAAATCCAAAGCTAAAAAGGAAACCATAGGACATATTTAACCCTGATGGTGTGCAGAAATGTTTGGATGTACTATGCTGGACTTTCCATAGGGCTAAATGGGAGGAAGGGATATGAAATTACTCTCCTCCCTATTCATGGAAGAATACAACCCTCATTTGGACCTTCTGCTTTCCATTTCTACTTGAGCCAAAAAACCACAAACATATGGGCTAGGGTGGGAAGACAGTAACCGAGTCACTTTTAAAACACCAGAGGAGAATTTCAAGATGGCTGCAGGAGTAGCAAAAGGCTCTGGAGCTTTCTGAGTCCTCCAATCTCATTTTTTTTCTTTGTTTTGCTTCCTGCAGGAGGCAGGATACCTTTTAACTCCTCTGCACAAGTCTGTGAGTTGCTCAGTGATCTGGGCAGTAAGATGGACAAAGATGATCCTCTGACCAAGTCCTTTGATGTGGCCAGCATGACTAATTCATTTCCCATTCTCTTTTTCTCCTGTGCTGATTTTAGGACAGAGTCTGTGGCGGAGAAAATGCTCACCAACTGGTTCACCTTCCTTTTGTACAAGTTCCTCAAGGTAAGAGAAGCAGCACACGCGGATGAACAGCTGCTTCTTGGATTGCTTCTTGGTGAGGTTTAGCAGGGGCCAAAACTTTCCAGTCTAATGAGTGAGGGCCTTTCTCCTGATTCAGGAAGAACAAAGAGGGACTGTGTGTTACAGAGGCAGTCTGTCAGACTTTCTCCTATGTCGAATTGGGATCGAAGGGGTAGTGTTGAAAGGGAAAGGAGTGAGAGGAAGCTCTGGCTTTCCAGAGTGCTCATCACATCAGACGGTGCTCATCAGCAGAAAAGTGCAGGTGTCAATGGACCTGAGACACCCTTTGAGCCTGTCTTTTGGAGGGAGCTGGGCTCTGCACCTCACACTCACTCTCAAGCCAATTGCTAGATATTGCTGCATCTTGCAGTCCAGCTGCCCTCGGCTTGGAAGTAAAAGGCTTTACAAATCAGCTCCATTCCCCAGAGCCTTCCCAACCCCCAGGTACAACCCCCCAAGGATGAATACATGGGAAAGTTTTGAAGGTCCTTGGAAGGTAATTCCAGTGACTGTAATATCAGATTCCTGTTTTCAGCTGAAAGGAAAGGATATGAAGAGGTGACTCTCTAAAGCACTGCTTTTATAATAGGCTTCCCCTGCTCCCCCCAGCAACTTGTCTTCTTGCCTTAGCCTGAACAGGGGCCTGATAAGGGCAAGAGACAGGCACACAGAAGCAATATGCTGCTGCCAGATAAGCTAATTAAGTGGGAGACAGGTGTAGGTACTGAGAAAGGGGCCACTTTGCTTCAGATTATTAACTTGTTTTTACTGGGATTTACACCAGAGGAAAATGACCTCACTCACTGAGGTGGGACACACAATGGGAGGGGAGGGCAAGGTGGGAAGAAGAGGAGGAAGGACGGAGAGATAAAAGGGAAGGGAAGCAATAGAAGATAGCACAAGAAAGGGTGCATAGCAGCATACGTGGGGATAGAGGGCAGTAAGAGAGGAGAGACCAGGAAAGGTGTGGGAAGGAGGAGGGGGGGACATCACAAATGAAGGCAGGAAGGAATTAAAGAAGGGGATGCTTCACAGGTTCTGCCTGTGGGCTACTTGCTGCTGTCCCAGGCTGGGACCCAGACACCTGACATCACCAGTGCAACCACATGGATCCAGTGACACCTCTCCCCTGAGTCACGGAGCTGCTCCTGCCAGAGCATCCCGGTTTGCTTCCAGTGTGGGAGCACTCTGGGAGACTCTGTGCCCTGCCCAGGCACCCTGGATGAGGCACCAGTGGTCCATCTTCCTGCCAACACTGTCTCCGGGTCCTTTGAGACCCGTCCCACCACCTGCTCTGGTGCATTGCTCTGACTCATCAGTAACAATTTGGGAAACTCATATGGGTCTCTGCTTGACCCAGCATTACTAGAGAGCACTGACACTCTTGGCCTGTGCAAGGGCACTCAAGGGGGCTGGTTTCACTCCGCAGAAGTGGTGGAGTTACCTTGGGGCAACAAGTGTTGTTTCAGGGACAGTCTGCTAGCATGTTAGAAGAACTTAGGGAGAACTTGGTGGAGATGGGCATTGGCTGGGTGTGTGGAATAGACTAATTCCCACTGACGTACCTGCCTTGGGTGGCTTTGGGCTGGCAAGCTATGGCAATCACTGAGATGATACACACTTGGGACTCCAGGTTTTCACCTCTGCTCCTCCTAGTTCACCTGGCTCTTGTCTCTTCCACCCCTTGCAGGAGTGTGCTGGCGAACCTCTGTTCTCCCTCTTCTGTGCCATCAAGCAGCAGATGGAAAAGGGTCCTATCGACTCTATCACCGGGGAAGCCCGATACTCGCTGAGCGAAGACAAGCTTATCCGACAGCAGATCGATTACAAGACACTGGTAAGTGGTCTAAGTACACACTCCTATGGGCTTCTCCAGCCTCTTCTAGAACGGATATTTCCAGGAAAAAGACAGTGATGGCCGTGCTGTCCCTCTGGGACACTTTCTTCTTGCTGCCCAGTAGCATAACCCTGCTAAGGATCCACTGGTAGCATCCTGCAAGACTAAGATTTGTGGCTGAATCTTGCAAAGCATGTTTGCAAAGGGTGTTTGAAGAGATGGCTGCTTCCAAGTTACTTCCACGTTGCCATGCCACATGCCCAGAGTACCTCTGAGGGCATTGCCTGTCCTGTGGAAGGGTCTGCACTCGTTGCAGGCTAGGCCAATGCAGCACTGATGCTCTAGCATGACTTGGATTAGATGAGGTCCAGGAGCACTGGAAGATAAGTGTGACCTTTGTGTCATGTCTGTTCCTGTGAACACGAAGACAATAGATATGGACAATTTGTTCTGCCCTTGTACCAGCTTGTCCTGCAAGTCTGGATTCATACTGCCTCCAAATCCCATTTGTCCTTGTGAAAAACAGCGTCGGGGCCATCTTGTGTGCCAGTAGTGGGCTTATGGCATTGCTTCACAGACAGATGAGATAATCTGAGTGATATTAGGTCAGTCCACAGCTCCATCTGGAAGCTCAAGATCTTCTCCCTGAGTGGCCATCAGGAAATGGCTAGTATATAAATGACTGTATAAGAGAGACAGGCGCATATTGATGTACCCTCAGAGTATTTCCCAGATTTCTGCAACCTGCCGATCAGACTCTACCCAGGCCAGATGTACTATCTTTGTATTTAATAGCCCTTAATGGATACTTCTGCCATGAATTTGCCTAATTGCTCTTTGGACCTGTGTAAAATTTTATCACTGACACTAACTTGTTGCAAGGAATTGCAGAGCTTAACAACGCACTGGAACACATAGAGGTAGCTGGGCCTAGCAAACAGTGCCAGAGAATGTTAAGATGAAGTCTCATACGAGTTCTTATTGTTTAATATCTGGTTACATGCTCAGTTTGAGGACTCTATTTTCAGTTTTTGGGAGCTGGGAGATAGACCAGGAGCTTCTTCCATCCTTCTTGTGTTGCAGTATCTTCCAAACACAGAGCAGGCTATGGCGTACCTCATAGGCATGGTCTCTGGGTTCGCCCCACAACGGTCTACAGGGCATCTTAGCAAATAGAAAGTGTGCTAGGTGGAGGAATTTGACTTCATATTTCTCTGTCAGCAAAAACTGGGATGCAGTATAGTCTTACAGGTGTACACATTTTGCTGGCAGTTTGGGTAGCACTAGCAGTCCATGCACAGCAGCATGCAGCTGGTTGTGGGATGATTTATTCCTCTTCTCTGACAGGTTGCACAGTCTGCTCCACACTGCTACCACACCTTATGTAGTTTAAAGCTCTCTCTGTTAAGGTGATATTGCATTGCAAATTCCTCCCTCCTTCCCCTCCCCGCTTCTTTCTCGAGCGGTTTATGGAGGGAAAAGCAGTCTGTCCAGGGCATCTTGTGGAGAAGGAAAAGCTCCAGAGAGGAAAAGGAGCACTGGAGGAGCTGTTATGCTGAGAGGTAGAAGGAGATCAGAGAGTGATGACTGGACAGAGAGATGGAACAGGGTAAAGATGAAGACAGGTGAAGGAACTTGGCCTGTGAGCAAGAGAAGTGGGTGGTTCTGCTTATGACATTCATTTCTATGTGATCAAAACTCTTTGATGCCCTGTTTATCCTAATGTGTGGGCTATGCTCACCCCAGGCAGTAGGAACCTTCTCTTAATATCAATTGTAGATACACCCTAAAAGCTCTGATCTTTGGGCAGTTCTCCACACAACAAGAGCATCCTTACAAGTCCAGCAAAAATTCAAAGCATTCCTGGTCTGAAAAGAAGAGGGATCAATGTAGCCTACTGCCTCTGGTTATGCTCACTCCAAGGACTGCCAGTTGCTCTCAATTTACAGGCTGTGGATATGTATGACTTATTTCAGAGGATCACACAGCAATCACTGAATGGATTTAGGTCCAAAATCCACCTAGTCCAAAATTCTGTCTCTGGCGGTGGCCAACTCTAGTAAGGAGCAAAGACAGGGGTGTAAAGCCTTTCAGAAGACAACTGTGGGATAACTCACCCCAACAAAAGTTCCCTTGACCCTTTTTAGAGGTTGGAGTATGGTAGCTTATAACCTTTTCCTCTTTATGTCATTCTAGGACTAACACCACAGTGTGGTCAGTGGGTGGCCAAAAGGATCTGATGCTGACTCTCAGTGGTGCCCATTATAAATAAGTGTCTATGTAGGTCAAACAGGAGGAAATGGAGGGAGGAACATTCGTGCTCTGTCTGGGTTGTAACTCCCAGCTGCAGAAACAGGGTCATTCAGCTGTGGATGGGAACAAGCCTATTTGCTTAACAAAGGATAATATACAGCACAGTCTCATAATGGCAAGTGCTGAGGTGGAGTGGATAGGCCAGGGGGTCTTCTCCTGTCTGGGTTACTACCAGTAACACCCTCATGATACCAGCCTTCCTCTCCGGGAGAAAACTCTTACTCTCAAAATCTTGTTTTGGGCAAAAAAGAGCACATGGATCTTGGATCTAAGACTTTATTGTTAGTCTAATAAATATCTTAAAAGTCTAATCAAAGTACAGTGAATAGTTAGTGCTAGTTCAGTTACAAAATACTAACAATCATTTCCAAATTAGCATAGCAAATCCTTACTAATAATGCAATTAAAATTGTTATACAAAACACTTCTTAGTGTCTACCTCTTTGCCCTGATGTGATTGTCGCTCTTCCACTGTCTCTCTGCTTCCTAGCAGCAAAAGCACCAGTCTTTGTAGAAAGAAGAAAGGTGGAAGTTGTCCCTGCAAGTTGTCACCACCCTGAGGTCTTCACTGGGAGGAGTGTGATATTCGCAGTAGGGTGTCTTCCTCCCCACTCGTGGGTCCCTCTGGGGCTGGTTTTCCCCCTCTTCTCCCCACTGCCTGCTCCCTTCTGCCCATCCCCAGCTCCAGCGGGAGAGTTGCCCAGCGCCCAGCGCGGGTCACACGGGGCTGTTGTTTGCCAGGCAGGGACTGCCCGGGGGCAGCCCTTGGCCCTGTGCGTTCTCCCAGCACTGAACTCAGGCAAGATGCTGTCTTCTCTGTCCCTGAATGATTTGCTTCATAAGTTAATTGGCTGCATAGTGAAAGATACAGTGTTTATTACTACATTGGATATGTCCAGCCTTAGCTTCCACCATGACATCATAACCTTCTTCTGGTTGATTAAAGGACCAATGATTATTAGACATAGCTTCTTAATGTAATTATTTGTGGGCCTTTACTTTCTTCAGGATACACTAAATCCACTGAGCTTCTAAGTCTCTGCAGGATGAAGGAGACTTTCTGAATCTTCAGTGATCCTTGTAATTCCTTTCTTTCACATGCCTTTGTTCCAGGAAAACCCCAGCTGCTAGTCTTAGGATTCTCAGAGGATGCTGTTGGCTTGTCTGCTGATTTTATGTGCATCTTCAGTTGAGGAACCTTCATTTCACTTAACTTTAGCTGTCTTTAAAAGCTATGTGTCCAGTCAATTTTAATTCATTGACCTGTCCTAGATTCTAGCTCAAGTGGGCTGACTCACTGTCTAGAAATAACTGTTTTTCTTCACTGACTATAGACTAGACTTGAGCTTTGATCAGAACCAAGTCTAATGGGGGGATATACTTTACTCTGAAATATGAACAGAATTTAATGTCCCATATTAAAAAATAGGACTTGCCTGTTAAATCAGCAGGGTAGGCTTCTTTTCTGTTACATGTGTTTGTCTAGCAATTTGGAAGCCTGATCTTTCATGGAGAAACTGAGCAAAAGAAAGAAAAATGCAGACACAGAGTGATCACTTTCACCAAATGAAATCCCTCCGATCCTTTTAGGCTTGATATAAAGCAGCCAGCAAGAAGGGTAGTAATTATACATCAGCCTGAACAAAGCTCTCCTCCATTCACTCTGTGTTGTTTGATGTTAATCAGCTCTCCCTCTTACATCTCAAGAGCAGACAAATATATCCCGATAGGAATCTTAGCAGATTTACAGAGATCAGCTTTGGTGAAAGAGATTAAGAAGCAGCAGAATATGAATAGGCCTATTCTTCCTTTTTGTCTCTCCTCATTTCTGCTTTATTTTCTCTCTCCCCTGTCTTCCTTAAACAGGCATTATTCTGTCATCTTTTGTTAAAAAATGTATCATAATGAAATAAAGCAAGAACTGATTCAGTGATTCAATATTTGTTTGTAGTATAGGAATTCCCTGAATGTCTTCTGTTCTCTCCCAAACTCATCCGGTCACCACTATGAATTTTCAGTACTTGTGGCTAAAATTCATTGAGTTGGTCATGTTTCATGAGTGCTGGGTGCTAGCTGGTTGCTCAGCAGAATTAAATCCCAATTCCAGCAATGCAACACATTGAAAAAAGCTATTTATTGTTATTAGTCAATGAAGGCAAGGCCAGGTCTTGTTTTGGGGCTGGGGGCTGCTATTCTTTACTCTTCTTTAACCGTGACCAAATATTTTAAGTCATGATTTTGACTATGGATTAAGTGAAAAACAAATCAAAAGAAATTGATTTGCCCAGGAAGACAAAAGGAGGTAGAATAGATTCAGACATTTGGAATTACTGATTTTAGAATACACACCTCACTTACTAAACTCGGATTGTTTGGGGCTGATTTCTCTCCAAACGAGATAGCTCTGATTTGCTGTCTGCCAAGTCCTACATTTCTCCATAGGAAGCATCCCTCAGTGGGCTAAGGTCTCTGCACTGTATAATAATTTGTGTACATACAAGGAATTGTTTAGTCTGGGAGAAATTAAGCTAGTTACAGATGTGATTTTCTCAAATAAATGTGTTGCAAACTAAATGATAGGACTTCTCCTGAGCCATATACCACAGAGAAACACTCTCTGGTGTTAACGTCTTCGCTAACAGTCAGTGCTCATTGCCTCTGGTCTGCAGTGTTATTAAAAACTAGATTATTCTGTCTATGAAAGACAGGAAGTTCTCATCCCTGTTGGTCACCACCTGCTTTTGCCAGGATTCATGATTTTTTAGCCATTTACATTCCAGATGTAAAAACCTCACTTCCTACTGCCACTGCTTGGCTGTCATTGGGAGATGAAAGACCATCCATCTCCTGCATCAGCTTCATTTCTGTTGACACAAGTAATGCAGACGAGCAAAGACCTCGATGTGTATCGGATGCTGTCAAGAGTATTGGATAATTAGTGCTTAGGGGTGGCAGGCGGGAGCTGCCCGATACATCTTGTCTTGGAGCTTCTGGCATGCTCTGTGTGGTCCCTGCACACCTCGGTGGCTCCAGTGCAGAGAGCCTAATCAGTTTATCTCCTGACATCATACTCCGTGATGGATAAAGACACTTCGAGCTGTCTGTGTTTAAAGCTTTTGGGGGAGTTTTGGTGGCAGGGAGGAAGCCACTAATAAGATGTCAAAGGGTTTCCCATGCTTGGCCTCTTTGGCAGTCCTTTGCCTGCCTGCTCTCTGCCAAGCCTTTGCCGAGAGAAAGATGTCTGTTTCCAGGACAGAAACTGCAGTGATCTGGTCAGTGAGCAGACCACTCAAACATTGCTCAGAGAACTCAGGGTCAGGCCCCCACTGTGAGTAACCCCAAGCCACGCCATTATTATTCAAATGTCAGTAATACACAATAGTGATCAGAGTTCAGTTGCACTAGGCATTGCATATCTATATACTCAGAGACAGCTCGTGCCTACAAGGACTGGCAGGCAAAAAAAGCCCAAGGATGTAGAAAAAGGTCAATAAGCACAGATCCGGTGAGACAGCATGGCCGAAGATAACATAAAGTCAATGGGAGAGCAGGGCTCAGAGATTCCTAGTCTGCCTGTTCCCAATCCCGCACCTTTCCTTGCTGACCCCATGACTGACACCCTCTTTGTACTACGCTGACAGAGACTTCAATGCATGACATAATAGTGGTGTCAAGTGTTGATTTCCTATCAATGGCAAAACCACACTTTCAGCATCTCCTTGAAGATCGCTGAAGTCTCCTGTCCCCTTCGTCCTTGCTGGTAGCTCTCCCCAACAGGGCTCAAGGGCAGGGAGGGGATGCGTTCAGGAGGTCAGCATCTTGTGGATTCCCTCCAGCTCACTGGTTATGCAGGAATACAACACAGGCCATCCCAGAGGTCTCTTCCCCACCAGCTGACACGAAAGGTTGTGTTGGGCAGCACTGCAGGAGAAAGGGGATTAGGCTTGTGTCTTTCCCTGGTTGCTGTAAGGACAGCCCAGGGCAAAAGCCCAGGATGAACCTTACATTTCCAGTGTGAATGGAGCCCTTGAAATCCACTAAATGGAGGGAGACAATGCTTAGGGAAGTTTTTCTTCTGGTCACCTCCTACATGGGAAAATCTATGGAAATCCAGGAAGATCAATATAACCCCTGGGAGATTTCCCACAGGGATGGGGTAGGAATCTCTCTCTCCTTTGCAAACACCTCAATTTGATTAGGAGCATCAGTCTGCTAAGTGGTGACAGATTTTCAATCCGTGGTATAAAGATGGCCTCTACATACCCCATGAAAAATTTTGAAGAGAAGCAATTTTTTGTATACAATACACAGCTGCCCCTTGCAAAATTCCAAAAGTCTTTGTAGTGAGAAAAGTTCAGAGCTCCACAAGAGAGCAGCTGGAAAACACCATCCAAGAGCTGACATGAAATCTGGGGCTTATCTATCCAAGCCACTGTACTGTAGGAAGGGGTTTGGTTTCTATAAGCAATGACTGCATTACCTGAAATGCTGAAAAGAGCTTCTTCAATGCCATTGAAATAACATTGAAATGAATGAGTATGAGGGTTTGCAGGTGCTAGGAGCTGTCTCCTTCTGTGCTTGAGACCACCAAAAGCAAACCTGTCTCTGCACAGCCCTTTGAAGCAGTACTTTCCTTGCTGCCTTCTAACCGATTTGGAAAAGGAGAAGAAGGACTGCTGTAGTCAGGACATGAATGGTCATACCTGCCCAGGCAGAGTTTTTCTGCTGCCATCCAAAGTGGGCACCCTGTGAAATTCAAATACAATCAAATTATAAGAGCAGATCACCACTGCCAGCTCCCAGCTGGATGATAGATCATGTTGCATGGTGGGCATTGGTGCAGCAGATACAAGTCAGCACCTGTGCCTGACCTGGACCTTTCTGGACCAGCAGCAGGAGGCCTGGCAGGGTAGATGTGTAATGGGAGGGGGACAACTAATAACTTCCTCAACACTTCATGCATTTCAGCAGTGCTTTTATGTATAGCTCTGTGATCCTTTGAGATGAAAGATGACACAGAACTGTAAATCTGTGCTGTTGTTCTTATTATCTGAATGGATGCTCTTCAATACTCCTGGAAGTGACATATAAATAATAGCTTTATGATCTAATCAATATCTCATATTTATATCTCCCCTTTCATCCAGAAAGATCACAGAGCTCTTTGTAAGCAATATCTTCACAAGTCCCTCCTAGTTGAGCATAACAGCACCAAAGGGAGCCTGGTGAGCTATATAATTATAATGATATTATTTCACCCAGTTTCCAGCCACTTTGAGATCCCACTGCATCTTAGTAGGTTAAGGTGGGAAGTGATGGAGAGTCCAGTACCTATTGCGTACTACAGAAGGGAATTTACAGTCAAGGTAGAATTTGCCTAAGTCACCAAAAATAATATGTCTGCTCTCGTAAAAGTGCCACAGGGACATTTAATAGTGACATATATCCAGGAGCTCCGCTGAACACTCCTTCCAAGCGTAAAGGTGTGCTAAGTTTATAAAAGTTTATAGACTTCACACTCCTGTAACCGGGAGAGACCAGAATGCTCGACATACACATGGCCATGAGTTAGGGGGTAGGCTGCTGTTAAAATCTGTGCATGCATTTAAGGAATCCCTTCCCCCTCTCTACTCCATATGCTTTGCATTTTACTCTTGGACACAATGTTTGGAGCAGATGCTGTTCTCTTTCTGAGAAATCAGAGGCCTCTCTACTTGGGTCACTTTTCTTGTTCTCTATGCCAAAGCAAGAGGTATTTCTTTTTCTTTTCTTTTCTTTTCTTTTCTTTTCTTTTCTTTTCTTTTCTTTTCTTTTCTTTTCTTTTCTTTTCTTTTCTTTTCTTTTC
Organism: Casuarius casuarius; assembly: GCA_003342895.1. Lineage (NCBI taxonomy): Eukaryota > Metazoa > Chordata > Aves > Casuariiformes > Casuariidae > Casuarius > Casuarius casuarius. Next base: position 589,142 of record PTFA01000147.1, on the reverse strand, counting down.
TTTTCTTTTCTCTTCTCTTCTCTTCTCTTCTCTTCTCTTCTCTTCTCTTCTCTTTTCTTTTCTTTCTTTCTTTCTTTCTTTCTTTCTTTCTTTCTTTCTTTTTTAAGTCCTTCATTTCAAAATAATAACATTCTTCTCAGGCAGAAGGGTCTTGGGCTGTCCCAGGACTCTGCAGAAGACATTCAAAATTAAGATTGAAAGATCCATGAACATTTTTACCTGAATTGTTAAAGTCAGAGTGACAATGTAAGAAAGACATTACTGGATTCTGTTGCCTTGGCAGCTCTCTAGGAAGCAAGGAATACTTCAGAGGCCAAGGAAATCTCTGGAGAGTCCTTTGGATATCAGTTCAGCTCCAACCAGAGTCAGACCTGATAGCGTTTTTGATGGTTTCTATGAAAAGAGTGACTCACTATTGTCTGGTTCCATTTGGGTGAATGAAATTTTTACTGAAGGCACCAGAACCAGAGCTGGTGCTCATGGACTTTCTGCTATTAAGTTTTGCAAAGGCGCCAAGGAGATGATGCTCAAATCTGAGGAGCTTCTCTCACAGTTATAGCTTCACTTCCCAGAGACAAGTGATGTGAGACACAAGTTCAGAAAAACCCTCACATTATCCCCAGCTCACTGACTATAACATCTGGGAGCCCTTAGCACCTAGCTAAAAGCCAAACCCCGCTTTCACTAAATCAATGGGTGAGTTACCCTTAGTTCAGTGGGCACAGACCCTAACTGATACTAAAGAACTGCAGGGCAAGGGAATGAGGACAAAGCAGACATGGATGAATGCAGTTCCCCTATGTCTTAGAAGATTTTTCACCTTATTCTACCCCAGATCCCTCCCAGCTCCATCCAGCTTGTAGGACACAAGAAGCTGGCTGAGGAGGGGAGACCACAGGGTACTTGTACTGTTCTGAAGCCTACAGCTGATCTCACTATCTCCCCTCCCATCTCTCAGGTCCTGAGCTGCGTCAACCCTGACAATGTGAACAGCCCTGAGATCCCGGTGAAGATCCTGAATTGTGACACCATCACTCAGGTCAAAGAGAAGATCCTGGATGCCATCTTCAAGAATGTGCCCTGTTCCCACCGGCCCAAAGCTGCTGATATGGACCTGGGTATGTGAGTGCGTGGGGGTCATTGAACGCCACTGGGTAGCGGGGAAAGGGGAAAGGGGAGCCAGCCAGCCTCTGTCCAGCTATTGCAAGTGCCACCTTTCCAGACAGAGGGTGCCTCCGGTGCATGTGCAAAGCAGAGCAGCAGACTGATTGAACTGACGCATACAGTCCTGGCTAATGAGAGCTCTGCATCTCTGCCTTTGAGGACTGCGTGTTAGAAAGACCAGCAGCCATCCTTCAATATAAGAAACAGCAGCACTGAGGACTGCTGCTCCGAGATTTCCTTTCTGCAGAGGACTAGGAGAGCTGAATTCATGTCTTAAGGGAAAAAAAAAAAAAAAAAAAAAAATAAATTTTTATTAGAAAAAAAAAAAAAAAAAAAAAAAAAAAAGAGTCCCTCTGTTTATCATTAGCGCTTCCCAAGATCATTATAAGAAAACTTTATGAATTCATGTGTTTTTCTCGGTGGTCTGCTCCTTTGTGCATTACTCTGCTTGGAGGCTGGAAAGAGCTGCATCTGTTTCACTCCATTTCTTGCCAATTGTGCTGTCAAGCTCTGGGGCACACAGGGAAACGTACTGCCCGTTACAGGGGTGCCTCTGAGTCCAAAATCAGTTTTTGCCCAAAATCTGAAGCAAGGACAATGGGAGGAGTGAGGTGTCTGAAGCTGGGTCCACAGGCAAATCTGATGCCATACCTGGAGGCTAATATGAAAGGATGTAGAAAAATATGCTTGGGGCATTGGTGTGGTGCCTGGTATGGAACTGGGGACTATACTGTGTGAGACGATTATCCAGAATTTGCCCTTGATGACCTTCAGTGAAGGAGACTTGAGTGAAAAATGATGGAGTCTATAAAACCCTGCAAAGTAGAAGAGGAACCAAAAGGAAAAGGAATGGACTGATGCCAAGAAGCAATTCACAGCAATAATGGAGGCAGAAATGAGAGGTCAGGGATTAAAGTTAAGTGTGTATATGTGTGTGCATTCCTGTAGGGGAGGAGGGGACTCCTGACAGAAATTGCAGAAAGATTTTTGCTCATGAAAGAAAGTTAAAATAACGAAACAAGCTGCCAAAAACAGCAGTAATAAAGAACAAATCATATACATCATCAAGAACAGACCCAAGACATTTCTGGAGCTGCTGTGAGTCAGCAGAGGACTGGAGAGTGCAAGTGTGAGCCTGAGGCCAGAAATGGTAGAGGGTCAGGGCACCATGGTTGGGGGAACAGGGTTTACGGCTGGATCCATTGACCTGTGCGGTGCTGGATGGTGGCCACAGAGCCACATTTGGACCTGAGACTGGGTGTGGGTGGAAAGTGGTCTGCTCTGCCATGGGAACTGAATGGTATGTAAGCCCTGGGAGGCAGGAATTTCACCAGTGTGTTGGAAATATGAGGGATAAATGAAAGGCACAGATTTTATGGCAGCTTTGATGACTGACAGCAGGTAGATTCTCCCTTCTCTATGGCCTTTTCAGAGACAGTCTTGACACAGAGCTCCATATCCCACCCCCCTGTCCAAACTATGGACAGGCCTGGAGACATGAGCTGTTCTGGATCTGACCCACATTCCCAAATACAGAAGAGTGTTTGTGTGCTAGGGGGGAGTCCTCAAATGGAGAACCTGACAGCTGTGCAGCCAGGACTTTTACTGCTGCAAACAATTATGACCTGCTAAGTGGTGCTAAGGACCAGTGAGGTCCAGAAAGTATTCATGAGCATGTGCACAGGTTTGCCCTTACTGACAGGAGACTGTTTTATGAGCGACCGTATAGCAAATAGCATTGATGATGCAGTTGGGAGAAAAAAACATCTCATCTATGACAGAAGCAATAAAGTTGAAGGCCTCCTTAGCACATCTGCCACCATGGTGGGAGGAGTGTGACTGACATGGGTGAAGAAGGATGAGAGGATGTGCAGGTCCCACCACTGCTCCAGCCCATCTTCTTTGTCAGAAAAGATTTTTGTTAGTGCATGGCATCCTTTGGTGACGGAGAAGGTAGCATGGGGAGAGCGGGAAGCTCCTGTCCCTCAGAAAGCAACACAGAGCTCTCAGGGTCAACCTGCTTTGGGCTGTAAGAGCTGCTGGATCAGCCCTGCCAGTCCTTGCTAAGCAGCAGGACAGAGCACATGATTACAATCTGGCCCTGAAATCAATGGCTTTCTAAACAGCAACACCGTTTTCTATTACCATTACCATTTTCTAGGCTTTCTGTCCATGCTAAGGCCAGATTGCTCACACAGAAGAAAGCAAACAAGCTAATGAGTTATTTTGAGTTGTTAAATGCAGGGTAGCTGCAGGCAGAGTGACTTGTATGTGTCACAAATGTCATAATGTTTTGCAGTTACCCAGACGACTCGTGGCAGGGGTTGTCAGCTGAAAGCGCTTATATTGGACACCCTGAGGTTACATTTTAGTCCAAAACCCAAATTGCAGTCCTCTGAGTAAAAGCTTCTTTCTACAGGGGCCATTTGTGTTATTATTATTTTTTTAAAGTCCCCTTCATAAATAAAATACCCCTTCTTTGGGAAAGCATTTGGATGTGACGATCACAAAACAGAAATTTGGCTCCACGCTGAGACATCTACTCTCCCTGCTTTCGATTGCCTCCTGAAAAGGACAGCTGGGGTGCCGGGGGCTGCCGAGGCGAGTGTCATGCACTGATTCTGTATCTCCTTTGGTACGGACCACACCAGGGCAAGCTCTCACCACCTCACCAGTATGCCCCACTGGAGGTGCCACGCTGGGTGGAGAGTTCAATCTTTAGAAACCATTAAATTGAATCAAACTCTAGTATATATACAGTAAGGCAGGCAACTTACATATACAGGATAAAAAACTTCCAGGGACCTTCTATCTATGTATTTTGATATGAACTTCTCTTTTCCCCCCCCCGCAAACCACTATGGTCCTTTCTCCACATCAGAAGCAGAGCTAAGATTCTCAGTCCATTTCCTATAGGTCATCATCTGCTGGCAACTTACCCATCTTTGCCTCCTACCCACCTGCTCGTACTGGAACCTGCAGCGTATAGACAGACTTTTTTTTCTCCTATTTCCTATGCCAATCAGTCTCTCATGTGGAAGTTTTTGGGAAGCCATAAAATACTTCTAGGAATGTAGGACTAAGAGTGGCCACCTGGCTCTTCAAACTAATCCTTCACAAGCACAAGTGATCATGAAATAAGTATGGAGCCTGGATAAGCCAGATGCATTTCTTTCACACACCACTGCTGCACATAAGCAGTCATGGAAACATTTCACAGCCCTTTATAGTGGATTTAAGGTCTATAGGAAAAGGTTGGGAAACATAGTATAGCACGTATGAAGGACTAAAATGGATCATATGCATCATGACCTGGAAGTGTCTGTTAAGGACAGGGTAACTGATGGTGACTAGCTCTGGTGAAGGCATCTGGAGTGAGGTGAAAGGACTTCCATCCACCTGGGTATTTCAGTTGTCCCAGAAAAAAAAATCATCTCTCTGCTGCACTTTTCTCCCTTGTTCAATGGGCATGTTCAGGGTCACCTGGATCAGAGAGAAGGCACACAGGAGGTGCAAGATTTTCAGTAGGATTCCAGCTGCAGGATGGCATATCCCTTGCACCCATAGAGCCATCCCCTAGCCAGGCGTTGGTACAGCTTAAACAAGCCCCTCTTTGTCAATGGCCTCTGGAATTTCCTTTTTCCCAGTCAAGTTGAACAGAAAGGTTGTTTCTAAAAGAAGAAAAAAAAAAAAAGAAAGAAAAAAAGAAGTAATTCCTGCATGCAATAAAAAGATACACTATCTGCTGAATGAAATATAAAGGCTTCACAGCAGCTGTCTCCTGAGTTTGCATTTACCGCTGCTCCTGATTGGAAGGCTTGATAAAGATAATGGGATTTTTTGCCTCCCTCCCCCTCTCCCTCCGTGTCTCCGGAAGGTGGAAGTGTAACAAATTGGATTGGAGTGTGTCTCTCCTTTGTGGCAGCACGGTGAGGAGTGCGCAGATCTGAAGAGAGAGGGTACAGGGTGCTGCCAGCGAGGACAAAGCTAACAGCTTTCCCTTTGCGCCATGAATACGAATTTCAGGGTCGCCTTTTCCTCCTTTGCCCCTTCCCTATCCCTTCCCCCAGCCTCTGTGTTTATTTTAGAAATCAGTGTGACCACTTTAGCACTTGCAGAGAAAGGGAGCGTGCCGAACTCCTACAAGGCAAGCCAGGAAGAGTTGGGGGCCCCATGGGGAGTCTGGTGACCACAGCTGGGGACCTTTCCCAGTCATCGCTCAGCTGCACAATGAAATAATTTGTGCTTGGTCAAGGGAAACAGGGTATAGCACTGAAGCCAAATGCTCTGCATCTGCCCCACAGGTTATTGACCCCGTGGGCTCGCACAGGAGAGGGTCTTGTGTGGAGTCAGGCTGGCAATTCCCCATCACTGTATGTGCTCAGTGGGGCACTTTGTAAGAGTACCGTTTCCCAGTCAAGCCCAGGCTTCAGCATTCTGCGCTTTTCCAAGAAATATATGGGGCTGGTTAGCTTCTGCGAATCCATTCCAGGCAGGATGAACAAAGAGTATCACCCTTAGACATCACAGGGATAATACAGGTGAGGATCTGAGGAGCTGGAGTAAATGAAGGGCAGTTTAGGATCAGTGCTTAGCTACCATAACCTTTACTTACACTCTGAGTATCTCCAGCCAAAGAAACACCCAGCAATAAACACAGCAGCTGACCTCTTCCTGCTAATTTAAATGAATAATAAAGGCAAGGGCGACTTTCCCAATACATTTTAATTATGTGATAAGAAAACTGCTGAAACCAAAAGAAATTTGCAACGGTCCTTGCATTTTTATATTAGGAGCAATAAGCAGGGGTAGCAGGTGATGTCTCCATATCCAAGAGTTCATTTTAATTAACTCCAGCAAATGAATAGACTTTCTGCTTGGACTGTGGCTAAGCTGTTTGTGGCTGGGTCATTGTGACTGAGGCATGACCACCAATAAGGAAGCTTTAGATGGGTCAGGTTGTCTCTGGCTAAGCCACAGCCATGCCTGGTGTCTCTAAGTCGTATTATATTTCTCCCCTTTGTCCCTGCTTATGCATTCCTAGCCTACAGGCAAGTATGTGAGTCCTCTGTGAGGAAAGCTATGCCAGTCCTCCACGTGGAGCATCCTTCAAGACTTGAGTAGTGCCCTGGGAAGTGACTAAGCAGTCCAGTCCTGCAGAAAGAGAGAAGCACTCAGCATTTTGGGGCACAGGCTAGAACACCGAATGCGGCCAGAACCAGGAGTCCTTTTGCCCATACGCATGCTGCCAAAGGCCGATAGAGATAACATGCTCCATGGAGCGGGTGTTGGCTCTGGTTTGGGCTCTTCTCCTGGTTATGTCTCTTCTGTAAGCTAGAGCTGAGGGCTTCCTTCTCTCCATTACTCAGGACTCCAGGTTCAAGAAGTGTTGCCAGAACACCAAAGGAGATGAACTGGACCCGGAATGGTCTGGTGCTTTGCTGAACAAGGCACTGCTCGACTCAGGGAGCTCTGGCTGTGGCTGGATCTTGACAGTTAGACGTAACTCACATACTCAGAAATGTTGTGTCTATTTTGCCAAAGGAAGGTGGGCCAGGGACCAATTCCTATCCCTAAGGCAAGTGACACACACTGGCTCCCATTACTCAGGGAGGGGCTAGCATTCTCCAGGGCAGGTTGGTCTTGCAACCTGTACGTTGGAAGAAGAACAGAGTGAGGGGGTGAACTAAGAGTAAAGCACTGTGAGTAACCAGGTTGCTAAAGCACTGGGCCTTATTCTGTTCAGCTCTATGGTCCACTCCTTGTTTTATTTATTTGTATATCTCTTTCATGATTCATCTGTTCCTTCTTTCCTTCTGTCATTGGCTTTGGACATGTGTGCATTTGTATGTTGTATGTGGTTGGAGGTACCTGCCAGACCATAATGGTAATGACTGAGACATGCTGCTTCACACATATGTAGCCTGCACGTGTGATGCGCATGACTTACAGGAACAGAAATTACCAAACCTCTGTATCCTTCTCTCAGAGGGTCTGCAGAGCAGAGTGAAACGTGTCACTTCTCCTTGCAGAGTGGAGGCAGGCAAGCGGGGCAAGGATGATCCTTCAAGACGAAGACATCACAACCAAGATAGAAAACGACTGGAAGAGGCTCAACACGTTGGCACACTATCAGGTAATGTGACCACAGCCCCTCTGCCAGAGATCCAGGATGACTTACCTGGCTCTGTTGCTGTGTGATCGCCCATCAGGGAGTTACTGATCTCCAGCCAGCTCATGCAGTACCTTCCCAAGGGCCACACTGCGTTCCCAGGAACACAGCTTTGCGCAACATACATCCCCCTCCACTGTCCCATGCCTGGTGCAGCTCTGTCACTTGACAAGTGACAGTCCTTTGGTCCTTTGGAAAGAACAAGTCTTGTCCTTTCTGGCAGCACAAGACCACCCTGTATGTGGCCACAGTTATAAGGAAGCTGTAAGTATCATGATGGGACAGAGCAAACTCATCTTGGACACTGAATTAAGTGTCCCACCGTGCTTCCCTGTTTCCCTGCTCATGTCTGTGGGAGATAATGGGAAGAAGTTAGTTCAGCCGAGAAAGTTAAAAGGAGAAGTATAAAATGCTGTCTCTAAGATGCAGCGATAAACAACAGCTGAGCGAGCAATAACTGGGCAGAGCCCCTGTATTGAGTACATCCATCCTGCCCCACTGGCCTGACAGGAATCATCCTGAAAATCATTAGAAATGAGTCCAAGGGAAGAAAAAAGCTTCTTTCACTTTCAAAGGAGGGAGCAGCCCTGGTGAGCAAAGGGCGTAAAAGGGAGTTGAGGTCAGCATGAGGACAACACAAGTCAACATTTCTCTTGTTGACAAACAGAAAACAAGCCCTTCCCTCCCACTTTTTCCAATGCATCCAAGTTTTTTTTTTTTTTTTAATGTTAGCAGAGTGGAGAAGGGTTGAAGGAAGAAAAATGCAAAGGGAGGAGACTTATTATCTGGAAGGAGGAGGAGGGAAGCAACATTGCTGGAGATGGAGTGGTGCAAGAGTGGTCGCTGACCTGGGAACTCTTGCTTTTAATCCATATCCTGATCTGTGTGACCTGCCTTGTGTGGGGGCTTCCCTTCATCTCTGCATTACCTTGAAATCCATAAAGGAGGACAAAAGATGTCCAAAAATATCTTACAGAAATGGTAGATTTCCTGAAAATTTGAATTTTGGTGAAAAGCTCCCTCCACTTGTCTTGTCCCTTTTTGCCAAAAAAGTCTCATTAAGTTTAATCTGAAGCTGAAAATTTTGTCATTTCCTCAATCACACCTCAGCAATATGTGCTTCATAAGAAGATTTTTTTTTTTTTTTTTTTGCATTTAATAGCTGATCTGAGGAGGCAGCAGGCAGTAATTTGAAAAGGAAACAAAACTTTTCACTCAAGATTGACTGAAGCATTTCTGGCTGACTCCAGAAGACTGTGTGTGTGTGGGGGGGGGGTGACACTTATGTTTTATTTCACCAAAACAAGGGTATATTTTTCATTTCTTTCTTGACTTTTTCCAGTTGTTTGCTTCCAGCACTGAGCTCCCAGCTCTGCTGACGAGCTGGGACAGAACAGATTCTCAGCTGCCAGAGTGTTGAGCTCTACATCGTTTATCCTGGCTGTCTTGAGGGCCGAAATGAGGCATGCCAGGACAGTCACTGATATTCATGATGCCTCAGTTTCCCCATCTGTAGTGTGGGGCTAAAACTACAAAGAGTCAATAATTGCCATCCGTGATTGCTGAGAGGCTATTTAATTAGCCTCTGCAGTGCTTTGAAGATCAAAAACTCTGTGCAAGTGCTAATTATTATTATTACACAGACAAGAGCTAAAGTTGTTAACAGGCTTTTTTCACCTATCTCCTTTTTATAATGTCTTATTTATCACAGATATTCCTGATATGGCTCCTCTGAGCCACTGCCTTGTTAACATTTCTGATACGGGACTCACATGAATCACCTAGATGTAGAAAGAAAAAGTCCGTTTCTTTTCAGAAAGCTCTGTTATCTGTTGAAATGCTCTCCCATGACACCCTGGAGCACAGCCATACTAGCCCTGCTCCTGTCCCCTGGTTGACACTCTCTGACACTGCAAGGAGGAAGATGCTGTGGTGGTCAGCTCTCTCCAGCAGTACATTTGTCACCTGGAAAGAGAAGACTGCATGGAGAGGTTGACGGGATCAGTGAAACTGGAAAATGTAGATATTCACATCTGAGCTGGGTACCTAGACACTACCTGCAATCAGGTTAGAAGGAACAGAAAACGTCACATCAGTTTTCCCATCCATATGGGACATCCCATCTTCAGTGTCTGAAATAGCTCAAAAGAATTATTCCCCCTGAAGGTTTATTTCTCTCTGCTTAAGGTGACTAGCACAGTTGCAGGTATCCACATTGCAGCTATCTTAAGATGAAGGAGGTGAACCCCGGAACTAAATTCTATTACCAAGAAATGGGACTTCAAATCCAAATTCCTAAGCAACTCGGAAGGATTTAAATTCCTCTGTCCTTGAAAAACCACTCCTGGTTTGACTTAAATTTGGAGCTAATGTGGAAGGCCCCCTTCTCTTGTCTTGATTATCAAACATGCTTCTGGGGACATTTTAGCAACACCTCAGTAAGGCTGAAATCTGGACTCATTGCCAAATCAAGCAAGAATAACTTGTGTGGAGAAAATCCTCTTGTTTGAGGGCTGTAATTGTATAAGAAGAGCTTGTGATATCTGGGGACTTAGAAGACTGATCCACACACTCTCACAGTTCTTGGTCTAGAAGCTTTACCCAGCTCTCAGTCCTCATCCAGGTTCTCCAGTCTGGGTCTGCTCAAGGAATTTGGGATCTCTGATTTTTTTTTTTCTTTCTTTTTAGTGACAGTCCTGGTCTTCCATCAGCTGAGCTTCCAGATAAATGGGCATTTCTCCACTTTGAAAAATGACCCTATGGTAGTTCCAGCCTGTCTTAAAGTGATATTGTGGTTATATGTTACCTTAGACACTCTACAGTAGGGATGAGGACAAGGTCTTCTATTCTACTCATATCCCTATCCTACAGAGCATTAGAGTTGCTTCACGAAGAACCTAATGTAAGTCTTACTGAGGTCAATGGAAAGACTCCCATTGTCTTCACTGGGCTTTGTTTCGTGAACCAGAGTATGCTTTGTCATCAGTTCGCCTGTTCCCCTAGTTCAGGCTTCTAGTGGTGTAAGAGGAAGATTTTTTCCAGTTTTTTGTCAATAGAACCGCTGAAGAAAGCATTTTATGCTTCGAGCCAATATTAGTGTCCTGCCTGCAGTGACACTGATTCGTGCTCAGGTTTTGCTGCTTGAATTCCTGCTGCCCTTGGCATGCTCCTCAGTCAGTTCTCAGAGGTTTATTGACAAAGTCCATTTTTTTCTGTAGGTGCCAGATGGATCCGTGGTAGCTTTAGTCTCCAAGCAAGTCACTGCCTACAATGCAGTCAACAACTCCACGGTCTCCCGGACTTCAGCCAGCAAGTATGGTAAGGACCTATGTGCTGATACAGGTTGAGAGATCAATGGAGGGGAGATCCCAAATATCACGCTGGTTACAGAACATCAAGTACCAGCAAAGAGAATGGCAGGCAAATGGCTAGTTAATATGAATGCTTGGGGGATTGGAGGAGGAGAGGATTTAGCCATCTAAAACTTTGGCATCTGGTCCAAGCTGTTGATCTGAGTATCTGGATTGTTCCTGGGAAGTACCTCTCCTCCCTCTTGGTGAGGCGGAGGGGGAGGCTAAACAATTAGCTGCCTAAATCTTATAACACTCTATGATATGACTATAGCCCATAGTCAGATAGGATGAATCTCACTCTTAGAGCGTGCACAGGGAGACGCAACCAGGGAGCTCACAGCACAGTGGAAGAGCGAAGTCATTCTGGTTGACAAAGACCTTGGAGCGTGGTCTGTCATGGAGACAAATCTATGGCACAGATAAGAGGATGCTTGGACTAAAAGCAACCACAACTTACATAGGGCACTGTCTGTCTGGAACTATGCCTCACAATGTGGATGCTGTGTGCCTCACCCAGATATCTTATTATCCCCAGGGAATTTGCACCTGGAATAAATAAATAAATAAATAAAGAGCTTACAGAGCTCTTGTATCAGCATATCGCAAAGCAGTGCACTGTTTTTCACATTTTACCCATGAGACAACTGAGACTGAGACAGCTGTGAAGCAGAGACCAGGTGGAAATTCTTCTGCAGAACCAGAAACAGATCTCCTGAGTCTCACTTACACCATCACATACCCTTCTCCCCCACAGTAGAGTCACAGGCCACAAAATGTCTCACTATGGCAATGTGGGAGGGCAAAGGAAAAAAAAAGTCTGTAATCTGCAACCAGGCTGTTGCAAAAGCACCCTCCATCCCAGGTCCAGCTGTCATATCTCATTATTATTTTTATTATTATTATTATTATTATTTTAAATGCATGACATCATCTCTCATCCTTCCCATTCCCTTTAGCTTGAGGGAAAGTACAGAAGTATAGTTACTCAATGTCTGGAGGAGTTGCCTTCCTCTTTCTCCAAGGACATGAGCAATTCACCAAATCTTATTAATATTCATCCTCTTTGCCATGTTGTTGCAATTACTGAAAGACACAGTGACCTTCGAAAAGGAAGGCTTGAGCGGGGGGGGTTAATTTCTGTTGGATTTCTTAAATTTTTTTGTCATTTGATTTTTCAGGAGGAGGGGGAAGAATGTAGGGGGAGGAGAAGATGTGGTGGGTCAGAAGTGATTGTTAATTGCAATTAAGGGAAGAGCATCCACAGAGAAAAGGATATTCCATGTGATAATTAATATGGAGAGATTGGTAATGCACTAATGAGGCTGATTCAGACCTTGCTACAGAAAGGTGCAACACTCCTGTGTTAATTATGGTTGGAAAAGACTCAATCTATAGCACTACTGGAAGGTCAGAGGGAGAGGAATGCCTCATGCCATCAGTTGGAGGCAGAGGGAAATGAAACTTGGGTATAAAGGTGTCCTTGAAGACAAAATTTGTGTGGGTTCACCTGGGGATCTGGTCTACTTTCTATAAAGAGCTGAGCAAAAACAAGGCTTTGGGGCAGGGAGTGAAGAAGACAGGTGGGCGGGAGGCATTGGATCACCCTGAGGCAAGAGTAGGGAGGAGAGACATCTCCTCCCAAGTCTGGGGATGGGGAGGCAAGCAAGACGTCACATCAGTGTTACTGCATATAAAGACCCATGGCCCGTTCTCTGACCATGAGACAGATTGGTATGGCTCACATCTGTATGGCTGAAGACTAACAAGATGGTCTTGCCCATAATGGCAACCATAAACTGTCCGTACTGTCCCCTGAACTGTCCCTTGGCAGTGTCTGACGGTGATAGACCTAGTTGTCCCAGGCCAAAGCTCTGCCAGGGAACATGATAACAGTTAAACAGCATAGGCGATTGAAGGTCAGTGTTTGGGCCTTGTGTAATTTACTAGTATAGACATAATCATCACGTCCTGCTTGGCTGACCTCCCTTGTGTTTGTTGAGCAAATTGCTCAGTTAAAAGTTACTGCTTTGATAGTGAGGCCCAGTCCATAAAGCTGCTTTGACGGCTTCTCTGGCTCACACCATAATTCCACCCTGGAGATATACCTGTGTTGCCCAATGTAAACTGCAGCACTCACACACATTCCCAAGATGATGGAGTTTCACTTAATGCTATTATGGAAATGCAGAGCTTGTGAGAGTAGGTACACTGTGGTACTGTCACAGCCGTCCTGCTTTGGAGACCCAGGCTAACATCTCCCCAGGGACATGCTGTGTGGCCATGACATCTGGGTCTGTGCTGTGCAGTGGGCACACTTCAGGCATGCCCAAGGACTCAGGTCTAGCTCTGGTTGTCTCAGCCCTACGCCAGAATCTGTGTGCGCATCCAGTACATATACTAAATGGGAGAGGTAACAGCAACCAGCGCTGAACCCAGATAGAGGAAAGGGGTCATCTTCTTGCCTATCTGATGAAAAACTTCCATTAGGAAAAGTGTCATTAGCATATTTCTGTGGTGAAACTCATTGATCACAATGCAAGTGCTAATAAGACTGAGACACACGCATCTGTCTTTGCAGAAAACATGATCCGTTATACAGGCAGCCCAGACAGCCTCCGTTCCCGCACACCCATGATCACCCCCGACCTTGAGAGTGGAGTCAAGATGTGGCATTTGGTGAAGAACCATGAGCATGGTGACCAAAAAGAGGGTGACAGAGGCAGCAAGATGGTTTCTGAGATCTACCTGACCAGGCTACTTGCCACCAAGGTACATGACATGGTGGTGGGGCTGGAGGGACATAAATGTGCTTTTAAAGGCTGAAGTGAGACTTCTTGCAGACAAGAAATGAGAGACTGCTCAAAGGATGCCGAAGGGGAATTAAAAACAGAAGAGCAGAAGGAAAATAGAACAAGACAAGTGCTCCAAGAAAACAGAATCAGGAAAGGGATTTGTGACAATGAAATGGTAACAAGAGAGAAATGGCAACTTTAAGAGCAGTGCATTGGGTAGGTCTGGAGAGAGGAAGATCAAGAAGTGGGGATGTTATGAGCAAAGGGAGCAACTTGTCAAAAATGGACTATAAATGAGTGAGGAAAAGGTGATAGTAACAAAGCAGAAGCCAAGGGCTTAAGGAGAGGTTGGGATTTGGAGAGCAATGAAGAGTGAAGAACCCAGGGCCATGAGTCTGGTGAACAGAGTCTGCACAGGGGTAGGTGTGTGCTGGACTTGCAGATTATACAGGATTGTAGTTTGTCCCAAATGGAGCAAACAAAGAGCCAGGGAGTGAACATGCCCTGATCAGGCTCCAAGAATGCATCATATCATGCCTTGCAATCTGAAATGGGATCCCATGCCACAAAACCCTGTGTGAGTACGGATCCTTCTTTTACACCTTTTCCCTGGGCCCATAAAGATTTAGTTCTCATAACAGAGTCTCGTGTTGATGACTTGTCAGGGGGTTAAGTTAGCCATGGCATGGCTAATAGATGACCATCTCCAGGGAGGGCAAATCGAGTTGCACCCCAGCAGAGACCAAGGCAGGCAGAGAGGCAGGCAATAAAATCAGACAGGCTCCCTTTGCAATTCTGACATCTTCTTGCTTCTCTGTCCCAGCATCTCTCTAACACATAAGTTATCTTGATGCATCCCAGAAGTGGGAACTGCAGGGCAGCTGTGGCTCAGGTGTGGCTAATCTTGATGTTATTTCACCCCATTATGAGCAGGGTTAAACAAAGAAGCGATCAAACAGCCCAATCTTCCTTCCCCTCATTGAAGTTTTGATGATTATCATTTCCTGTCAGGATGTCAACAGACACAAACACAATTATGCGTGTTCGTGCAAACACCCTCTGAGTTCATCCATCAGACAGGCCTCCACCATGTGTTTAAGTCCTACCATACAGTTCTATCTGTGCATTTTTTCTACTCTACTCGTTTCTCTGCCAGTTTCTGGCTCTACCCTCAGCACACAACGGCCGGCTCACTCTGGCTGTCTGTGCTGCAATGGGATTCAGCTTTGAAGTGACTCTGTCTTTAGCCTTTGGAATATGCCCAACTCCATGACCTCAAGATGCTTTAATGGATCACACAACATCAAAAGAAAATGATGCTCCTCAGGGACTGGGCCCCAGCTGGTGTAAACCAGCCATCACTGGCCCAGTGCTGATTTACACTGTCTAGGGATACGTCCCCTACCCCACCACTGAATCATTTCTACTTTCTGTTCCAGGTCATGAACTGAACTCTTGCTTTTTGTGAACACAGTAGGAAAGCAGCTGTGAAGCTTACACAGCCACACAGAGTGGAAAGCCTGGGAGTTTGCTGTTTCACTTCTAGGACTGAGAAATTTCCTTTCCCCATCATGCCCATTTGAGGGAGAGAAAGAGGAGAGATACCAATTGCTGGTAATATAATCCCAGGGAATACTTAGATAAAATGGCAATGATTTTTATTCTGGTAAATCCCTGACCTCTGAGACCTAGAATTTCTTGTCTAAAAGCCTCAGAGGTTTTCTTTGTATTTGCGTGGGTGAGCATGTAGAGAATTAATTCCCTTCAGAAACTGAAACTGAGGGCAGCTCTTCCACATCAGACCAACAAGATTTCCCCTCAGGGGCCTTTTCTGAGTCAGATATGTGCTGCAAGGTTTTGTTCACCCCGCAGGAGTTCGTGCAAGCAAATGGTACCCCTGTTTGTTTCCCAAAGAACAAATCAAGTGGTGAATCAGCAAGAGACACCAGCCTTCTAATTAAGCATTTGTTAGCGCTATGTAAACTTGAGCCACTCTGGTGGAACCCAGCACTTCGTTTCTAGTAAGAAGAATTTTTTTCCTGGGTCTGCAGAGAAAGAAGAGGGTTTTGTTTTTCAGCTGAGGAAATGTTTCTATCAGGCAACACTTGTTGGATATTTGATTTTTTTTTTTTTTAATAGTCATATGGTTTGTTCGCATATAAATGTCTGTGCAGTTCTGGCGGCAGAGCAGAGCTCCTAATGTGGGCTGGAGCTCTCAGTTTGTCAGGGGAAGTGTGTATTGCCTGGTTACCCCCAAGACCCAACCTGCAGCTCATCTTGCTATCACAGCTGCTTGACTGCCCCTTTCTCCAGACCTAGTCACCCTCTGCTATTCCAGCTCTTGACCTTCTCACTGAAGGTCAGCTGTCCTCCAGCTGGTCCGAGGTGGTTCTCCAAGCACAAGGTCAGGGATTCTCCTCCCAGAAGAGCATGAGGAGACCTCTGCAATCTCTGCTTGGAACGTGACTGAAGTCTGCAGAGCAGTACCTGCTCCTTTCATGCGTTGCTTCTAGGCCTACCCAGACCCATTGCAGCAGGTAATAAAAAATTAGAAGGCCTCTTAATTTTGAAGATTAAGATGAAGTTCTTGTTACTTATTTAACTCTTCACTCATATAGAACAGCCATCTCTCTCTCCAGGGGCTCTTGTCTCATTCCTCCCTGTGATATCTGCTGCCCTGCTCTGCAGTCATCTGGATTTACCCCCAGCTTAAGAACTGGCCTTGGATGAAAGCCAGTATGGAAACTGGCTGGTTTGTGCTCATATATCCACCAGATCAGATGTGGATAAGGTGCAGAGTAGAGGAATCTCAACTGCAAACAGATCAAGGCCTTCCCATCACTGTATACCTGCAGTGGGACAAGCTTTCCTGCCACAGGTCAACCACCCAACCTGTCAGGGAGGGCCAATAACAGAGAGAAAGACAGGTAGTAAGCTTGGCTTACCCCATTTTGGCTGCTAACCAGGTGTAACGGACATTGTGAAGGGGTGCATGCCTATTCAAAACAGCTGGGTTGAAATTCCCAGCTCATGTCACACTTAGCAGCTATTAGATGACTCTTGCTTTTCAACCACACATCCTGAGCCTGGGTTTCAGACATACTCCATTTGCTGTGGAGCACCAAAATTTGACATCCTGGTTCCCACTTGGTATCTCACACTCTTTTCTCCTTTCTTCTCTTTACAGGGCACCCTGCAGAAGTTTGTAGATGACCTCTTTGAAACGATCTTCAGCACTGCTCACCGTGGCAGTGCCCTCCCCCTGGCTATCAAATACATGTTTGACTTCCTGGATGAGCAGGCTGACAAGCACAACATCCACGACCCTCACGTGCGGCACACCTGGAAGAGCAATTGGTGAGTGAGACACCTACAACACAGCCTGGCACCAGGTCCTGGACCGGAAGGGGAGGAAAGGGACATGCAATTTGGGATTCAGGTGTTGGGGAGAGCTGAGGAGCATGGTTCTGGGCTTGGTTTTCCTGACCCTATGGGGGAAGTCGAATATGCCCAGAGTCTAGAGGAGGCACTCAAAGGTGGAGTGCTTTGGCTCTAGGTCTCAGTTTTCCTTGTGTAAAATAGGGATGGTGGTATTTCTTGGGGATCTCATGAGGATGCAGGAGCAGAGGCTGTGAAGTATTTAAGTGCTATAGGGCCCAGGCCCATAGGCATATCTGGGAAGGCATGGGAGAGAATTCAGTGTCACTCTCTTCATCCAAAATGGGTATTAGAGGTCCCAGTATAGTCAGTGGGGGCCTAGGACTCCATTTGGTTGCTCGCAAGTGGGCATCTGGTACCATTTGAGATTTTTTATGGTGTCCCAGACATCCACAGGCACTGTGCAGGACCCACAGGACACTTGTAGCTTCCCGGGGTGGCAACTGGAGGCCAGGAGAGATCCCTTGGAGCATCTGAAGTTGTACTAAGCACTTACAGGGCCTGCAGCTGGATCTGAGTCCCCTTCAGAGTGAATGACGAAGGCTGACATCAGCCCCCCGCTCTTGCTGCCAGGCAGCAGCCCCTCTTCATGCATGTGATGGGACAGAGGTGAAAAGCCACGATCAGCAGAGAGAAAAGATCTCTGCGGCTCCTCTCTGCTGAGTCTCCCTGTTGGAAAGAGTCCCCTGGGGAATCACTCCCTCCCCTTTTCCTGTGCAAATACAGGGACTATAAAAGGAACAGCAGAGGAGAGCCATGGGGCTCCCAGCTCATGCATTTTTTTCTTTTACCAGCCATGCTGATGGCAGATCGTCACAGCGCAGTGACATAAAAAAAGAAACCCCATGCACCAAAGAGGCTTTCAACTAATGAAACATTAGCATATTATTAACATTATCTGCGGCACTAATCTAAGGCTGATTGCAGCCACTCAGACTAAATGAGCAGGAGGTTTATTTAAGGGGGGAGAGAGAAGGCAGCGTGTGTGTGTGGGGGGGGTGGTGGGGGGAAAGGGGCAGTATGAAGAAATCTGTTCAATCAGATTAAATTAACTCCAAGTCACATCATGGGCTTCATTATTCCCAGCTAGGGACATTGTCCCCCTGCCCCTCCCTGCACACACTTATGCACACATGCATGCACTCTGTGCTCCTCGCTGTGGCTGTTTATCATCTGAACAACCGCAGATAGAAGATTCTCTGCATGGTTCATCCATCCAGCTCTTCTCTCTGACAGACGAACTTCCCATTCCCAGCCCAAAATGCTTCTCTCCCACAACTCTGTCTCATTGCTGGTATCTCCTATGCCTGAACTTCTGCCCCTTCCCCAAGTGAGCTTGCTCAGCTAGTAGGATTACCTTTGGGAGGCTTTCCTTACATTTGGTCCATGATTTTCTGGCTCAGGAGAAGACACAGTGGTTTGGGCAAGCATGGTGTCATCCCTCTGTGAGGACATGCTAAACTGCCTGCTCTTACCTAAAAGACATCAGACTTGGGGATGAACCATTTATGGTGAACATATGAGGATAACAAGAGTAAATGGGAAGGACTTAGGAACAGGGAAGTTTGGCTTGAACATCAGGTGAATTTGTTAGACTGAAGAATAACCTCCCCTTGGGAAGGTGTAGGCCCTGAAGGTAGACTTTGCAGTCCACCTGACAGGAAGACAGAGAGACAACAGTTTGATGCTGTGATAAGTGACACATCTCAGCTCCTAGGACACGGTCATATGAATGCATTTGCTCTGACATAAAAAAGCTAGAGGCAAAGGCTGGAGGTGGATACCTCAGGGCATCACACAAATGAACAGTTCTTTTGAAGAAAAAAAAAAAAGGCTTTGGATTGCAAGTGGAGTAGCATTTTCTTGGTTAGGGCAGATTAATTTTCATTTCAAAGGTTGCAACACTTGTTCCCTGTTCTTTTTCTTTTTTCTTTCCTTTTTCCCTTGGGGAATGAGGGTTTTCATAGGATATGCTCTCAGTGTGCACAAGATCTTTGTCTTGTGAAGACTGCTTCATGCTCAGTGTGGTGGGATCATAGGCTGGCTCAGGCTGGAGGGACAAGGCACAACAGTACATGGTGCCCACAGCACACAACGCCACTAACATTCCCAGTCTGAACTTTAGAACTGGATCTACCTTTCTCCTCATGAGGTTACTGTGAGGTATTTTTAAAAGCCAAGTCCACCACTGACTAGTGTTTATCATGAGTTGCACGAATGTGATGCCCATCCTCAGCTGATGAAGCAGCCAGTAGTAGCTAATTTACATTGCACTCCAACCTGAAAGAGTTGGGAGCCATTTTCATCACCTGAATTACAGTGTTATTAATTTAAGTGCAACTTCCTGAAGGAGGAGATGACATTGACAGTAAGAATAACAGAATCTGGCCTGAAAGGGTCCCAGGGACAAAAGCCATTCCCAATGTGACTCCACTGCTATTTCTAGAGTCCTACTGGGGAGGAATTCATTGTGTATCAATGACAGAGTTAAGGCTTATCTCAGAAGTCCTATCTCTATACTATAATCTTCTATACCTATCCACCAGTTAGCACTGCAACATTACAAGGCAAAATCTGCAAACCGTGCACTGATTCACCTCTTCCACCCCCTCCTATCCCTCTCACAGCTTGCCATTAAGGTTCTGGGTTAACATGATCAAGAACCCACAGTTTGTCTTTGACATCCACAAGAACAGCATCACGGATGCCTGCCTCTCTGTAGTGGCTCAGACCTTCATGGATTCCTGTTCAACTTCAGAGCACCGCCTGGGCAAAGACTCACCCTCCAACAAGCTCCTCTACGCCAAGGACATCCCCAGCTACAAGAACTGGGTGGAAAGGTGAGTTTGGCTCTGTAAAAAGGAATGCCATAAGCGAGTGCTACAATAAGGCCCTTCTTCATTGACGGAGGTAGGATGCATCCTCAGTATTGTTTTTTGTAACTGCCTCTGTTTTTTCTTTTTTTTTTTTTTCTCTCTGGCAACTGCCTGACTAGAAAGCTCCTGTTAGCCTTTTATTCCCACATGCCATAAAGCAGAGATGAAAATTTAATTAGAGGTGTGAACTGAAGGTGTTTGTTGTTGTTGTTTCTCTTGAGGAGAAAGTGTTGAGAAGAGATAGAGTGAGGAAGGAAAGAGAGGTGACCGAGTCTGAGCTCTGTCAACTACATGGGCTTCTAAGTCTTTCCACACAGATGAAAAGTGGTTCACTGTTCTCAGCACCATTATAACAGTCCCCACTGGCTAGATCCCAGGGTTCACACAGCTATCGTCCCTTATTCTGAATCTGGTAGCTTTCCTTGGAGGTTATTCTGTTCCTTGAATGAGACTCCACTGAACAGATATTCTGGTGATTAAAAGTCTCCAGGTACTTTCTGAAAAGGCAGGGGCCTTTCCAGGCATTTTGCTCACATCTGCAAGACACGTAGCTGTAAGGACTGGACGGTTTGGTTTTGGTGCACTGGTAAACCAGTAGGTTTATCTGTGTATGCCTAAAGGGCACACAGCCAAGACAACTGTGTCTGCAGATGTAGGGTGTTGAATTTCTCTAAGACTTTCTGCAGGATCAGCAATAGCACATCTCGCACTCCATTCGGTGGGAACTTGTCTGCTGGAGCAAGCCTTGCAGAAGTTGATCTGTGGTTTGTTTTCCAATATGCCACACTCGCCTACTATTATTGACAGGTTTGGGAACTGCATAGATGGAGAATGATTGCTGCTCTGTAAATACAATGATGGGGTTATCTTACAGATCATTCCTGTACAACAACATCCAGTTTTAAACAATGGTTTGCGTGGATGACTTCATAAGCACCATCTAAAATTGATACCACACTGGTGGTTATATGAGATGTCTGCTGCTTCAATCATACTGCACTGTAAACCAGGATATTTCTTTTGGTGGAGATGGTTTTCTCTAATTTTGTGAAAGCAGAGCACAGCTGAGGAAAGAGCTCTATACTCTAGTCTGCATGAGATGATTTTTTTTACAATAAAGCTCCCCTTGGTCTCTGATTTGCCCGGACCATTATTTTTAGATGTGGTTAAACACTTTTGCAAATGTCGTTTCTAGGCAACCTGTAAGGCTCTTATGAGCTACCTTGCTTAATTACGACCTACTTCTGGTACTGTGTCCAAGTTTCTGAATATGTATTAAGGTTGGTTGCTGGATCAGTCTGGATAGGGGGAGGAAGGTATAAGAGTTTTATTTATAAATCATAAGTTTCATCTTACAGTGACCCAAAGGTATCATACTCTGGTGACTCTAACAACCTTATGTGTGGTTGGTTTCTGTCGGCAAATATCCTATTTTACATATGCCCCTGTTTGATTTTTATCTTTGTAGATGTTACGTTCGGAGGATGAACTGAGGTATGTGGGTGGAAAACAGGGTATAGCCTGATGCGACACCTTTTCTATGGATAAACAGAGGGCTGCAGTCCCAAGAATTTTTCCAGTATTGATTTCACTTTAAAACATTTTGGAGCTCAACCCTGTTGCCCAGTAACCCTCGGTAATAGGGGCCACATTTCCCTGAAGTTTTCCTGAACAAGTGGATTTGAAAAAGAGGTGAATAACATCTTCTGCTTCTAGTTAACAGCACTGAATATCTGGGCCCAGCATGTACTGGGTTGTGATCTGTACTGCTATATGAAGACTTTAACTGAAGCCCAAAGGGAGGCTGTGGGTTTTGGAATATAATTAGAGATTCTGACCTGCTAATACTTCTTTGAAAGGCAAGGCTTTGGCTCAGGTCTTTGTGGGCTACCTGAAAGGAGAATGGCTGTGAATTCCACTGACTCAAGGTGGTAGCACCTGGATGCTATTGCAGATCAAAGAAAAGGATACCAAGGATGAATAGAACATAATTTCAATTCTACCCCGAGCTAATTAATTCATTTTCTCTATTCTACAAATGTATGTTGAGGCAGTTACTCCAGCTCCAATGGCTTCAAGTCTTGGTTGGAGCTATTTCTGTAGTCAGCGTCAGTTGGAGACAACATTACTCAAGGCCACTAGATTTCTTCAAAGAGTGAATCCTAAGATGAAAAGATTCTCAGTCAGAGAGTTTAAGAAGTGGTTGAGTAAATCAGAAGAACCTGTAATCAAATGAACTT
Organism: Casuarius casuarius; assembly: GCA_003342895.1. Lineage (NCBI taxonomy): Eukaryota > Metazoa > Chordata > Aves > Casuariiformes > Casuariidae > Casuarius > Casuarius casuarius. The sequence goes on along the minus strand of PTFA01000147.1, from coordinate 567,107 downwards.
CTTTGATGAAGAAGAATCTATAAGAGGGCAATTATACAGTGGTAGACTGTAACCCTACTTGAAGGCACTCTGGAGTAAGAGAAGGGTCCTGTCTTTTAGTGTATCTGTTGAAATGTTAACTGGACTGGGCCACTCCAAGCCATCCCTTCGCAACTTCTCGTTTCTCAGTGTGGTGTATGCCTTCAGGATTCACAAACCCAAGGCAGGGAATTATCTTGGCACCAGAAGTAGCAGAGAAGGCAGCAGCAATGGGTGAAAGGATGTACCTGCCATCCAAGAAAATTAGTTTTCCACCTCTCTGGAGTGTGAATGTGTGATGGGAAAGGAAAAGATGAAGGTTCTTGCCTTGCCTGACCAATGGTCTACCTCTACTCAACTGTGAGTTTCATTTCAGTGGTCCTTTGTTTCAGCCCAGTTGGAAGCAGAGCTAGATTCGGCCTATCTGAGCAATCCTGACATTTGGGAAAGCTGAGTTCAACATCCAAATTCCACACCCAGGGCATTTTCTCTTTGAAAACACATGGCTAAAAAGTACCTAGATCCATCCCCAACTTGGGTTTCCTGAGGCAGATGAGGTTTAACTGTGACAGGGGAATTAGCCTGGGAAATGGGGACAGACTACCAGGCTTTTGTAGAAACCATCATGAGTCAGTCTGTGGTTCTCAAACAGGGTGGATGCTTTTCAGGAGTCAGTATTTGAGTCTACCACAGCACAGATCTGGTCAGAACATCTTCTTTCTCTCCCTATGTAAAGAGAGGAAAAGAACAGGATTCTCATCTGACTTCTGTTATAAAAGTCCATAGGCTTTTCTGAATTCACACTAGAGCAGCTTCAGATCTGCATCTTTTCAAGTTTATTTCAAATGTCCCCTTTGAGCCTAGAAGTCTGGAGAACTCGGGAGCATTTGATGCAATCTCCAAACAATACAAAGGGGAGCCTGTTCCAATTGAGACTGTCTCGTTAGCATTCAGCACCACATGGAAAAGATGACAAAGGGTCGTGGCTGACCTTTCATTTCTCTCTATGCTGCCAAGCTTATGATAACACTTGTTTGAACTTCATTAACACCATTTAATTGCTTGCATGGCAATCAATACAATGTTTCGCTACCAAAGTCTGTCATGGAGGCAGGGATGTGGGCGATAGAAAAGGGATGGAGCACAAAAAGCAGAAGCCAAAGAGTGTTTCCAACGCACACTGGTGCCCAGAATACCTGCAGTGCAGCGAATAGAAGAAGGGACTTGGGCTCTCTTTGACTGCCTACTGTGCAGAAAGAATAACCCTTCAAGGAAAAGCTGAAACTCAACAGAGACATTGGAAATATTCTTATGCCCCTAAAAAATCTTCCAGCAAAGAACTTTCAAAATAGGTTTGCCAGCCCTAGGACTAAAAGAGGTTTAAAGTGAACTGATCTATGGGATTTAAAATTATAACAACTACCTGACCTAGCTGTTGTGACCCAGAGTCTTGGGTCCCTGATCTCACCTACCTCCCCTTCCTGAAACAGCTATAGTTTTCCTTCCTGAAACAACTATAGTTTTCTTGGCATTACCCTTCTGAAGTCAAAGTCTTAAGCTTGTTAGAAAATGCAAGGGCAGTGTTTCTAGAATATGCAGAATGGATAGTCTGTCGGCATTCTGAATCTAATGTACATCACTTGGTAGCCTCTGATTTCAGGATTCTGTGTTCAATAGCTTGTTTGGTCTCCTCCAGTCCACTGCTTATGGTGTCTGTTGACAATTCTGCAAAATAGATTGATTTAATACAGTAAGGATTATATACTTCACACACCCTAATGTTGTAAGTTACTGGGACTTTAAACAGGAACACTGGGGTGGCATTTTAGCTCCATGGGCTTTAAAAGGGAGCATCAAATGGCAGGTGGAAATCTTGGCTCCACTTTAAAAAATGTAATCTTCTGCATACCCTTTCCCTTCCAGAAAGAGGGCTCAAAATATAACATACCAAAGGTCAAGGGTGGAGGGTGTTGTCAGTAGAGATAATAAAAAACAGTGCTGGAAGGGACCTCTAGAGGTCAACCGACCCAGCTCCTGCCTGAGGGCAGGATCAGCTCTGTCTAAAGCCTTCCTGACAGATGCTTGTCTACCCTACTCTTAAAGGCCTCCAATGCCTGAGCCTCCTCTTCACCTCAGGCAATCCGTTCCCGTGCTTCCCTGTCCTTCCCATCGGAGCATTTTCCCTGATGGCCAACCTAAATCTCCCTGGCTGCAATTAAAGCCCATGCCATCTCATCGCATGCCCAGGGACATTCCCTGCCTCTCTGCTGCAGCTTTTGGCATGTCTGGAGACTATTAGCTTGAGTTTCCTTGCTCTTTTCATCTCTAAAAGGCTTCTGTTATTTCCTCATAGCAGTAAAACATAGCTCTTACACAGTGCAGTTTTCAGCAGGAAGCATGAAGAAAATGTCTTTACTCGGGGGTACAGCCTCAAACCCACACAGACTCTGCATTGAGACAATGCTGGCTGGTTTCTTCTCCCAGATAAACTACCTGTGCTCATATGCATTCTTCAGTCGCCTGCTCAGTGCCTCCCACCCATTCTCTGTCATTTATTCTGAGACAGAAAGGAGCCAAAAAAATTGCCATGCACATGCAAAAGAAAAGCAGTGCCCTAGGGGATAAACACACAGACAGAATCCTTCCCTAGAGCATTTCATGGTGAATCTCTCAATCTGAAGATTTGACAGGCCTCGAGCTAACTTTGGAGGTGGGACCTTTTGTTTAGTTGTCATGCTTTTCGTGCCAAAGTCCAATTACTGTCCAACAGCCTGGCCTTGACCCTCTCTCTAAAACCAGATCAATCGTGAGTAACAGAGTCTTGCAGCTGCCCGCAGCTGAATCAGCACAGACATAAACTTCTGCAGCTCAGATGCCTCCCAGCAAACTAAAACTGCCATGTTCTGTCCACAGAAGAACCGGCAGCATGCCCTTGAACTGCTTCATTTGTTTCCACAAAAGCACTGGCTGCTAGGTTGTCCCCAAGCTTTCCTTCAGCCTTTTCTGATCTAGCCGTCCCCCATATCCCTTTCATACATCTCTTCCTCCTCCAGTGGTCCGGATACAGCCGGCTATTGCATAACCCTAATTATGTTATTGCTGTAATTGTGTCTGCCGTCTGCAGCACATGGATTTGTTACAAGCTTTTCATATGCTAAAATGATTATTAATGAGCGTAGTCCCAACCCAGAGATGGCACAACAACAGCCATGACAAAAAGATCTTTTGGAAGGTAATTAGCTCCATGCTAAGCTGTCTAAACCACAGCAGTGCTGGAAAATTTCAGACTGGAGAGGAAGTACTGGCAACAGGGCTTTTCTCTTCTCCTTTGATGAGTTAATGAGTTACTGAGTGGCAGCAAGCACCGTCATGCTTGTGAAACAGCTCCAACAAGGAGCTTTTTATGGCTGGTACCTAAGGCAAGAGCATTTACCCTGCCCCTGGCCTAAACAGAGGGTAAGATATATTCCCAGGTCACTGCTGCACTGCTTTGCTTAGGGGAAAAGAAAAAAAAAAAAGAAAACTTCACAGAGAAAGAGAAGGATATGTAAGAAACAAGTTTTTTTCTCGAGGCTAAGAAGGAGCATCACTGTACCTCAGTGTGTACAAAATCCATCCCCATCGAAGCGTGGCAGTGAAGGGTCTCATGGGCTCCTCTCTTCAAGCCAGACTGGGGTGAATCGCAGTCCTAATGACACCTATTAAGTCACCTCCTATGATCTAGTCATCCTCACGTTCTCCATTTGAGTTGCCCATGTGCCTGAGTGAGGGCTGATGCGGATTCCCTCAAAGTGCTTGAGGGTTTCATTGCTTCTGATGTCTAATGCATGAATTTCCTGCCACATCAGAGAGTGAGCAGCCTTGAGATATGAACCCAGTCTCCCCCTGTGATTCAGGGGAAACTCAAGCCCTTGAGGGAGGATCTTTTGATATGCATCTAAGGATCTCCTGGAAAGAGCTGGACAGGGACCCACTGAGGATGACTTAAAATAGAGCACAGAAGAAGCAGCGAATCTGCAGCATCAGGGCAGTGTGGTGCATGCCTGACCAAGTGGTTACCCTCTTCTACTTTGGACCTCTGTCATGAATTCATGGAGGCAAGCTAAACTGACTTTGCCGCTTTATTACCTTTATGTCACATTCAGAGGGAATCTGGCCTAGTCTTGCTTTCCCAACCTCCCAGTGGCTAAAGCTGCCCCTGGGACTGCAGAAAGGTGAGTCCATGACCTGCCCATGTCTCAGGTGAGCCATGAGACCTCTCCCTCACCCTTAGCTTTGGTGTGTGCACAAGAGCAGCCTGGTGAGAGCGGTCTTTCCCTGTGTTGCCTCACAGCTCAGCTTTGGTATAAGCAAGAGTTGTCAGCAGCGCATTGGCAGCTTTGCAAATGCTGGCAGTGAAAATTCAAGGACCTCTGGGGTTTAGTGACAGCTTCTCAGTGGTTTTGAAGACATCAGGGGTATGTAAATGGCAGAGAGGCCCTAAGTACCTCTGAGGATCTGGGCTCCAATGAAAGGTAAATACAGACTCAGCAGGGATGTTGATCCCTGCTAAGATGCTTTAATATACACATTTACAGTTTCTTATATAGCGCGATGATGGCTTCATTAAAAACACACATCAGTATAAATAATAAGTTGTTTGGTCATGGCAGAGTTCTGGTGGAAGGAGATTATGTGTCTTCTCCCTCTACTAGCAACCAGATTTGGTTGCTTGATTATTGGCACGTGCTGTGCCTCCCCTACCCTCCCCCACCCCCACCCAAGTAAATGTTGTGGTTTTTTTTTCTTTTTCTTTCTTTTTCTTTTCCATGCAAGTAAACACTTCCAAAATATCTTGGGTTGCAATCTTAGTGGGAAACAACTTCTCAGCTGTGTGACGTGGCTGACTTGAGCTTGGAGAGACTGGAGGGCTTTGGTGTGGTGATGGGTAGTGGCCCATGAACTCAGCACACAGAGATCATGGCTTGAGAGTTTGCCATGCTTGGAGAAAAAGCCCTGAAATTCAGATCTCTGCATCTTCTCCTCCACTCTAGGGAGCATTGCGTGTTGCTTTTCGTTGTTTTGTTGTTGAGCTGAGTCATGGAAATTTTGTGATGCTGGAAAAAAATATCTCTGCAGGGCTGGGAAAAGGAATGGGAGGCTTTCAGACCCTTGTGAGTCACAGACCCAAGGGAGTGTTGCTCCAGGTGAAAGGGAGACAGAAGGAGAAACTTGGAGAAGCAGATGGTTGTGCCTCTGTGTTTCACTTTTCAGAAGGGCTCCATCCCTGCACTCAGTATCACATCACCTTTTGATGATTAGCTGAATTAGAGAGAAAAAGAAAGATTTCAACCAGTTGTCAGAGCCAAACTGTGATGCTCTTTACTCCACTGGCCTCATTTACTTTTGCTGTGATGTAATGCCCTTCACTTTTCATTTCATCCAGCAGGAGGATGCCTATGCAATATTCATAAGGAGTTGGGCTCCTCTCCATGGGCTCTCCTTAGGCACCATAAATCAATGTATTTCACTGCACTGCAGGCTTTTTTTCCCCTACAAGTCCAAGAACCATGCTGGCTGCACAAAGATGTACTTTCCCTTGGGTATCAAAGCACGCCTTGTTTTTTGGTCATAGGACTCTGGTTCTCAGGAAGGTGCTCCAGCAAAAAGGGGCCTGAAATAGCATCCCAGGGATGCTACCAGCACCTCACAGTATCTCTTGTCATAATGCGGATGCGGCAGATGTCTGACTTTATCCAGCTGCTGATGGTGAGAGCTGCTGGAGCTTGCTGGGAGTGGCAAAGCTCTAGAAATGCCTGTTCATGCTGATCACTGATTTCTTCTGGAGGTAGCTCTGCAGGACAGGTCCTCATGGGGTCATGAGATTCTAGATGACTCCTTCTCTCAGAGACTACTATTCAGGCCCACTTGGGAGTAGGCAGCATGTAAAGAGAAATCAGGATGAAATCAAGTCCAGACCACTCATTGCTGGAGGACTGGGAGTGGGCAATAGTTGGACCATGGGACATAGACTGTGAATTTTGACTGTTTCTGAGCACAGAACACAAGAAACTAGGACTCCAGGGAGAATAACTTTGTTGTGTGTACTGGAAGTTTCAGTAAAGTTAACAAGCTTAGAATGAGTTTGTATGATGAACCAGAGACTAAGTCTGGAAGCAGTCAGAGTAGAAGACTATGCACAGAGCTGGCTGGCTCCTATGCCTTCCTCTGCCCAAGGGTTATATCAATTCCTCCCTCTGCAAAACCAGGACAGTTACTGACACCCACTCATTGCAATAAATTGGGAAGGGACTGGGAGGCACAAAACCACACTGAGGCAATACTGGGGCTTTCTGGTGTGCGTGAGTTTCCTCCCAGTGCTCTTGCACTGTGTATTCTTTCACAAGAGACTCAGGCAGCTGCTTGTCCCACTCTGTCATAGAAAGTATTTTCCCACTTGTCTCTCTGAAGGATCCTTATCATACAGCACTTCAATGTCCAATTTCTCTGCAGTGGAAGACAGCCTCCAGCTCAGCAGGTGTCTTGACGCTGTTTACAGGACACCTGTCAGCTCTTTCGTCTCCCCGTCCCCTCTGCCTCCTAATTATAAAATTGTGGATCACTGCAGCAATGGGCTGCTTTTTTTTTTTTTTTTCTTGTGCACAAAATGTCAAATTGCAGAAATTAAAAATGTAAATGATGGTGTCTAATTAACCAGTTGACAGCAGAGCACAGCTGCGAGTGACAGTGACTGATTACCTTCTACAAACCTTGTCCTCCAAGACCTGCCTTACCCGGGGGACGAAGGACAGAGAAAATAACAACTTCCTTAAAGAGACATTGCTCTGCTGATGAAGCCTGATGCCTGGGCAATGGTTATAGGGGGCTCTATGTCCTAAGGATAAAGTCCCAGTCCTCTTGAACTCAAGGGGAAAGGCTTTGACTCCTAAGGGAGGCTGATTTTCCCCAGCCAGAGTGAGGATGAAGGCATTAAAGCTTGTTCCCGTGAATTGTGATAGCAGGCTAGCTTAAAGTTTGAGGCAAAACCAAGGTGCTGAGAAGCAGAGAAGTCCCTGGGATAAACCGGGTTGTGGAGGGGGGAGGTGGACAATGTTTGCCATGGATGCAGATGAACATGTGTGAGTAGCACAGGCAGGTACGCAAAAAGGGGTTTTGGTGCATGGGAGTGAGAGCAGGAGCTCTCAGTGGGTAGGGAGATCAGTGTGACTTCTCTGCAGGACTGGAGGCAATGCTCAAAGGCCTTGAAGGCTGATGAAGGAATCCAGCAGCAATAGATGTGGCCTACCTCTTTGATGGCATGGAGAAAGTTTACAGGATGCTCTTTGGGGTTTCAGTCTCAGAATAGGGTCGAATGATTGCAATACGAATCTGATATTCAGGAACTGCATCTCTAAGCTCTGCTTTTGGCTAAGTCACTTCCTCGCTGTAAAAGAAGAGCATGACCAGGTATTTCATTCATGCACAGGAAGAGCCTGAACGACACTGAGAAGCGTGTCCCTCCTCTCTGTGCTGTTGGCTTTCAGCTCGTGACTCCCTACTCTCTCCTCCCCAAGAAACACCTGCAATTGTCTCTTGCAGGTACTACTCAGACATCGCCAAAATGCCAGCGATCAGCGACCAGGACATGAATGCCTACTTGGCTGAGCAGTCTCGCATGCACATGAACGAGTTCAACACTATGAGTGCGCTCTCGGAGATATATTCCTACGTTGGCAAGTACAGTGAGGAGGTAAGAGCCTTACTGTGGGGAAACCCTATGTGATCTTTGTATCATACATGATTGAAGGCAAATATAAGGACCAGCTTTGCTTTAGATGCCATGTACAGAGACAAATGAAGCTGGTTGCAGCTCTGTGAGGGTCCAGTTGACTCTGCAAAGTTTCTGCACCAGTGCTCTGCCAATCCCCCTCTCATCCTGCTTTCTAAAGCAGAGCTACTACCCTGCCTGGCAGGAGCAACCTGAGGCACAGCCTGATCCTTCAGGGCCAAAACACTCTGCCATTTCATCCCAGATTTTGGCAGCGGAACCCCATTTTTCTGTTCTGCTGTTCCTTAGGCAGCTCCATCCTGTTTTGCAAGAACTTTTCTGTCCAAAACTAGGGGTCAGGATCCATCTAACTTCAGTCCACTCAATATGTATCTGGTTTACTGTTATCACCTGTATTCTCTCTGTAAGCAGTGGAAAAAGCTGCCTCCAGAGAGCGGTTCATCCAGACTATCTTGGACATCTTTCTTAGAGGGGTTGGATCAATCTCTGGAGATGGTAGTCTTTCTCTGTGGACTAAAAGGGAAGGCTAGAAACCTCACCTAACTTAAATATCTAGAATGAAGATATTTGTGTCTTAGCCTGTGTCTAGGTTCCCATTACACACAATGTAGTTATTATAGTCCAATGCTGGGACAGTATTGTTATTTAAATATATGTGCCCAGGGCCAATTCAAATGCTCTAAAGCATCTAATAAGGGTCCAGCAGGTACAATACAGGACTTAAAGGTGACCTGCATGCTTCTGGATGCTGAAGGCTGGGTGAGATACGTTAGGGCATGTCAAATGGCATGGTCATCTGGGTATAGGCAATGAGTCAAGCAAGCCACCAAATAACTGGATGTCCAAGATGAGAATCCATTTTATCACTTCCAACATAGAGATCTCAAGAGCATTTAGTCAAATCAGCCTCAAACTGCCTTCTCAGTTCTCTGCTGACTAACTTACTTTGCATCATGTAAGCTAACCCTAGGGCCCACCTCAGGGACAGCTGACCCTCATCTGTTGCTGTAGGGTATTGGGTTTGGTCCTTCTGGGCAAGAAAAAAACAAAAGCCACATCATTTCTTTCTCTCTCTTTTTGCAGATTCTCGGAGCCCTTGATCAAGATGACCAGGCTGGGAAACAGAAACTTGCCTACAAACTTGAACAAGTCATAACCCTCATGAGCATAGACAGCTGAGAACTGTCCTGCCAGGGACACCCTGGGAGGGATAAACCAAGTCGTGCCTCACTCAAGATCATCATCTTTACCAAGTGCAAGTTTTGATTGGCTGGAAGCAGTCACTGAACAGCTCTCGCTCTTCTCTTTCTCTCTCTCTCATTTCTTTCTCTTTCAAAAATCTATGGACAAAGTGACAAAGCCCCACGGGTGAAAAGGAAAAGACTGCAGAGGAATCTCGGCTCTGGGGACATCAAGACATTCAGGTGGAGCTCTTCTTTTTGCAGCTTCCCCTCTGCACTTGATCTAAAGAAAAACTATTAAAACAAACAAACAAAAACCCTCCCCCAACATTGTATCATCAGTCTACAGATGGGAAATTGGGAGGTCGCCTTTGTCATGCTGCTTTAACTATCCTCCTAGGGCTGTAGCCTGGGGAGTGGACATGGAAATGAACTCAGTATTACTAAAATTCTCACTGAGGGGAATGCAGCCTGCCTACAGGGATCCTGGAGGGCAGGAGCAAATGGAGATCCTCTCCAGCAGAGCCACTGAAACTCTGTCTCTTGGTAGCAACGCACTGGGAGAGGAATTCAAGCCTCCCCGAAAAATGCCACAGCTCAGTTCAGAGTGGGACCATTGTGGCTCTTTTCTGCCTGGGCAAACAGCAGTGTAGAGATGCTCTCTTGGGGCAGGGGAAGGGTCAAGAGGGGAGGAGGAGACCGATGCTCCCCTGCCCACGTGTCATATGGTTATTCTTATTTTTCAAAGAAACCTGTGTCTCCCTCCATCTTTCCCATTGTGTCCCGTTGGTTGTAGCACTGCGACAAAAATGCTCTTTCTGCTCAGTGGCATCCTGTTGGTGGTGATTCTGTTCCTTCTGGCAATGGACAGTGCAGCATCTCCCTCATCCCCACCTCAGCTTTGGAAAGCAAAAGACACAAGTCTCAAATTGTTCCGGATGAGGTGCTTGGCCTCAAAAACCAACCAGATGGATTTTTTTTTAAGCTGTTTGTTCTTTCCCTTTTGTTTCCTGAACTGGAACACTACTAGTGTTTTTTTTCGTGGTGGAATATCAGGAGCATACTGAAGGGCTTACTATGAAGCAAAGTGATGTATAGAACTGATTGTAGAAGCTTCCTTCAAATCCACCGCTAAGAGGAAATGTCACACATTTTGGAAGGAAATCTGGGAGGAAATGCAAATGAAACACCCCTCATCTGCCATTTGGTGCCAACTTCTGGACCTTCCTTTTATCCATTTCTGGAACCGATCGGCCCTGCTGAAGGCACAGCTGGTGCTTGGGAAGGATTTGCCACCTCTTTGCACTTCAGAGATCACTGTCATCTCAGAACAAGGATGGATGATTACCCCTTCTTTCCTCTGCTCAGCTCCTCCAGAGCAACCACATCTCAATCTGCTTCATAGCCAACAGAACAGGAGTGAGTTCCTGCCTCTCTTCTGCATTTGGTCTCTTTTTCATACAATTGTCAATGTGGTTCAGTGTCACGGGAGCAGCAACCCTGCAGAGCCACAAGGGATGTGGACAACCTCACTCCTGGTACAACACAGAGGCACGAGCTGAGTGTGCATTCATCTCACAGAAAAGAACAGTGCTCACTAGCAGATGCAGGAATGGTTTGATGCTGTGAAGAATCAGCCTTCATGTGTCTTGTGCCATCCTCAGGAGGACAACCTGGATCTACTTTGCAGCTGGAGGGAGGAGGGGTACAGACAGGGTGTATAAATTGATTATGGAGTGAGTGTATTTGGTTTTACTCATGCATCTTGCTAGCAAACCAGAACCACTGCACAGCAACTAATCACTAGTGGATGTGATAGGAGACGTGGTGCAAACAGGAGTCGGTTAGGAAGTGGATTTCATTCAGCCAAGCACATAAATATGTAGGGAGGTCTTTCTAAAACCACTTAGAGAACAACAGTCCAAAATTGGGTGTTGCGGGGGGGGAGAATATCACAAGATTCATATCAAAACAGCAAACTTAGGGACACGTCTTGGTTTTAAAACCCCAGACATTTCTCTCTTGATTATAATTATTATTATTTTGTGTGTGCGTGTGTGTGCGTGCGTATCTGTGTGCGTGTGTGTCATTTCCTTTTTAATTTTGCTTGCTTTCTGTTTGATTGCTGAGCTGATGGACTTGTCATGCACCTTATGGACATCTCAGCATTTTTGAGAGGCCTGCGCACTGGGGCTGATTTGGGTTCGGTTGGTTCTGCCACGGTTTTGTTGATCCATTTAGTAGTGTTGGCGCATGTTCCAGATCCATTGATTATGGCTGTGAAAGTGGGGTGGAAGTCCCACCAGAGCCAGCGATACGAAAATTACAACAACACCACAAACACAATATTTTTTATAAGTACATAAAAGGAAAATTAAAAAAAAAAAAAAAGAAAGAAACCAAAGGTTTTGACAAACAAAGTGCCACAAATGATAAATATGGACCCTATTGTCATGCCTTGTACGCACAGCTGGATGGTAGGAGTCTAAGGGCAAATAGCTGGCTTGGAGGGAAGTGGTTATGAGTGATGGGCTACACTGCCTGGACATGTGCACATGAAAGGAGGAAGAAGCTGTTTAAAAAAAAAGAAGGTATCAAAGTGAACTGGTGTAATCCTGCACTGTTACAGATGTCAGAGGAATACCACAGGGGAAATCTGAGACTCACCCTGCTTATTTTTAATGTTTTCAGGGCTGTTTTTTTTATGACGATGATGATGATGATTGTTTTCCATTGTTATTATTTTATTTCTTCTTGCTGGTACGGAGTTTTTCAACTGTTATATATATATATATATTTCAAGAAAAACTTGAACACCTCAGAGACACTGAGAATGAAACACTTATGGGAAATGGGAAGAGCCATGAGATGGGTATCTTATCCCTTCCCAAGTTCCTGTTTAGGCATTTCCTTTTTCTCCCCACCTTCTTCTCTCCCCTGTCCCCAAGATTTGAAAGAAAATCTATATTTTGATTCTCTTTCTTCTCCTCTGTGGGTTTTTTTTTTTTTTTTTTTTTTTTTTTTTTTTTTTTTTTTTTGAGCTGGTTTTGGTTTTTGCTTGGAAAATGTGCCAGAATTGTGATGTAAATGCATAGGCTTCCTGCGCTGTCCCCTTCGGTGCCCTCCCCATTCCAGATGCTGTCCCAGCCCCCCTAATCTACAAGAGGTCTCGGCATCTTTCTTCTCAGCCTCACCTGTTGAGCTTATTATTTTTGTAAGTGCATGTAAAATGCAATTAAAAGCAAAGACACAAGCAGGAGAAGAATAAGCCCTGCTGTGACACGGATGAGTTCTTTTCTCCATTCCTTTGCCTTGTTTCCCCCCACGCCTCTCTTTTCCACACTTAACCAGAAGTGCCCAATGTAAGTGGTATTTCACACCGTTTTTCAAACCACGCAGACAGAACTGGAGCCCAAGTCCCTAGAAGTCAATCGACAAATTCCTAACACTCATAATATGCCAGATGATATGCTGATCTTTATGGATATTACCTTAAAACTCCAATCAAGATAATGAAAGCTGACACTCACAGCACCATCAGGAATGGGGAAAGGGAACTCCTGAAGACTGTGCGTGGTCCTATTGAGAGAGCTAGAATTACTTCTTCACTTCAGAGTTTGCTCTGGGAATTTGCAGCTGGGTTAGAGGAACGAAAGTAGGACAGCCACTCTGCAAACATGTGGTGTCCTCCCTGTGAGTACATTCACCCATTAATGTCAAAATGAGATCTGGGGCATAATCCATCATTTCACCTGCTGTCACAGACCGAGCTTTCCAGGAAAAGAAGTTATGGGAAAAGTTGGATTTTTGTCTGCAGGAAGATGCTAGAAATTCTTAGCACTTGAACAGACAGCACATTAGAACTATGGAAAAGGAGAAATGCATAACCTAAGGGCACCCTCCTCACCCAACATGCCTCAATCCTTTGCTTCCCCCTCCTTGTCCTGTCCTGAACATATCTGAAGGTTTGATCCAATCTAGCATACACCAGCATAGCTCAGTTGGCTTAACAGGGCTATACCAATTTTCACCAGCTGCTGTTTCACCACTGCGGTTGTCTTGTATCACTCCTGCACTGGAGCCCATAAAAAATGTTATGACCTAATGAAGATTTACCAGCACACTTGTGGTGAATGTTTTTTTTAATTGAAAGGCCATTATCAAAATTGTCAGGGCCTATGTACAGGCACCAAAATTGTCAGAGCTTATGCACAAGCCCACAAGGAAGTTATTACCATGAAGGGAAAGAGACCAAACAAATCACGTTGCTGCCATTATTATTTCTAATAATGTTATTGACAACTGATAGATGGTGTTTTAAAAATCCATTGGCCACTTTCACTATGCAGTGAGTCAACACGAAGACTACACAGCAACCCAAGCACTGAACAGCTAATATCAAGAGGAAAATGTTTCAAGAGTAAGCCAAAACACACAATGTACATCTGCCATTTGGCTTTAGTGAAGGGCTATGGAAAGAGACCATGTGCAAGACTCTTCCAAAGGAAGCCTGGAAACCTGAAAAGACTGAATCCGTGGCCCCTTCAGTGGGGCATACGAAGCTCCACGAAGCAGCTTCAAGCCCAGGGGACATCTCCCACTGAAAGAAAAGGCCGGGCTGCTGGAGATGACCTGGACTCCTCTCCCACATTGCCAAGGCATCAATAGGACAAGTCATGTTTCACCCTTCCCAGCAGCCTTTAGGAGAATAACTCATCAAAGCAGCTGCCTCTTACATCCTGGAGATCTTCCTCAGTGCTGTAAAAGGAATGAGAGAGGAAGAAAACTTGTTGTGTTTCCCAGACTCCTATGGCAGGCTTTAGTGTGTAAGGGATAAGATCCTCCATGGAAGTCTGGTGCTTTCTGTGTGAGCAATGTCTACTGATGGTGAGGAAAGATGCCATGTCCAGATAATCACCTGCCTGTAACCCTGCCAGTCCCAACAAGGCATTTTTGGTCCCTTTCTTCTCCTTGGTTCAGCATGTGGCTGAAGGGGTCAGAGAAAGGGCATTGGATAGAAATGTGCATGTGGGTCCCACCAGATTTGTGTTGGTTTTGGGTGTCTCACCAAGAATGCCATCCAGGAGGCCCCAGTCCGCATTTTTCCCAGCCACGGATGAGCAAATCAGTGCAAAAATTAGCTCTTGGATGAGTGCTGTCCTCTGAACTCCTCTGGGCCTTTGGCAGACTCTTCTCCTGGGATGACCGGGAGGGGCCAGGAAATGGAGCTCCAAGCTAAGGATCTACAATCATTTATACAGTAGATTGTTTTCTGATATTGGCAGATGCCTCACCTTGACAGCTGTTGGATAGAGAAGAATCGGCATAGTGTCGGTGATGCCAGTACAATTTGCAACATGCATTTAATGAGCAGTAGGAGATTTGTCCTCTGGGGCAGGTGGAGGTCTGGGGCTGTCCTAGCTCTTGTGGTCCTAGCTTGGTGTGCTGGAGTGCAGGCCTTTTCCTAAAACTGATGAAGTGAGTGATCCTCCATGTCATGGTGCAAACCTCAGCCTCCTGGCCATTCTCAGCCTGAGTTTTCCCGCTTTGCACCCAGTGCCATCTCCTTTTCTGAATGACATCATTGGGTCCTTGCAGCCTTGCAGTTTTTCCCCACCACTGCCATTGTGCAATGTCCCTTCTCCTTGGAAAGTTGTGTTCTGTCTTATAGGGGACAACCATCGTGCAGAGGACACTTCGAAACTGGAGCTGGCCAGCCATGGGACAGCTCAGTTCTCTGCACTGTTAGAGAAGTACTCAAGGGGGCACAGGCTTACAAGGAACTAATTTCCTGAAGGATGTCAAAAAAAGGAAAAAAAAAGATTCACACATGGAAAAAAATGAACCCCTCCCTCCCCAAAAAACCCCACTCTGGCGAGAATATAAAGCTGCTTAGTCTAATCAACCAGTCATGTGTGTGTTTTCTGTTGTCATTGTTGTTGTTCATTCATCGACACTTTTCTTTCTTTTTTTTTTCTTTTTTTAATCTTCTATTCTAAAACTGGAGCGTTTACCTCAAGAATTTTTTTCTGCTTGGAAACAGATCACCTCAAAGACATTCACAGCAGAGAGCAGTGTATAGGGAAGCTCAGTAAAGGGAAGCTGGGTGTGGAAAACAGGGGGGAAAATGTAGAAGATTTTGCTTCTTTCAGCATTCCCTTCTCTTGACAGTGTAGTGTGGTGGGACTCATTGACTCTGAGAGCAGCATCTTCCAGCAGGAGAGGTTGCTTCTCACTTTCAGATAGACTGAGACACAAGAGCCAGCTGAAGAAATCAAGGCACATGTCTGAGCTTTCAGTCCTTTCTGAAAGCCACTTTTTTCCAGCTATCTCCACCACATTAGGCCACATGAGACACCATTGCCCAATCTGCTTGTAGATGGTCAGGGCAGTGTCCAAATGGATTAAGGGAATACTTTAGAGAAACTTGCTGTTACTTAAAATTTCTTCACTGCTCTTTTTCCATTCCCTGGAGCAAACCTACTTTCCAGCCCAGAGCGGTCTGCAGAAACAGAGATTAGGTGCTAGCTAAATGGTGCCAGCATTTTCCCCAAGATATCAACACAAGAGGCAACTGGATTATTTAAAGCCACAAGACGGGCCCTTCCTAGTGTCTGACCCTGTGTCTTGGACATACCCATGAGCCCAGAAGTCTCATTCTCTGTTTTGCTAAAGCTTCCACCTTACATACAAAATCAATGTAAAGACATATCCTTCACTACAGTGTTACTAACAGCCTCAAAGAGATGTCAAGACAGCATTAGAAAGGAGGTTGGGATCCTTTTCTTTTAGGTTGTTGTTGTTGTTGGTTTGATTTTCTTTTGAATTGATCCTAGTTAAAAAATAAATAAATAAAATCTATACTATTTAAATTGGAATCCCGTTGTTACTTGGTAAAGGCAAAGCTTCTGTACCTTTGTTATAATTAATTGTATACCTGTGTATGTAAATATAAGGCATTCCTATTTTGCAGTCCAGAACAAAAAAGAAAAAAAAAACTATTTGTAATATAGAATAAAGTTTATTAAAAAAAATAAAGAAATAAAGAAAAGAGGCTGTGATTGCTGCTTCCTGTGGCTGAATGGAGCCAGAGTGAGGGAGATGGAGCAAAGGGAAGAGGGAAGCTCTTGGGAAAAGTGCTGAGACTGGAGAACTGGCAAGTGCTTAAAGCAAGACCACTTCATTGAGCCCTCTCCCTAGTTCAGACTCTCCCACCATCCACAAAGATGCTCAAGAACTTCCTTAGTACTTTTTCCTTCTCCCTCTCTCCTTCCTTCCTTCCCTCCCTCCCTCCTTCCTTCCCTTGCTCCCTCTATCTCTCTTTTTCTGCTTCTCTCCTCTCTGTCTCTCAGTTCTCTTTCTCACATGACAACTCATTCACTGGGTTATTTCAAAGATTTTTGGAGAGATGGGATCTAGACAGATTTTCCATTCTCTCTGCCTATCAGGGTGTCATCTTGCAGGATCTGAAAGGCTTCTAAAACCAGGGGCAACTTTTCAGCCTTGCAAGGTAGCGCAAAGGCCAGAAAATTTGCCCGTCGACAACTCTGCTGAAGGCAAACTGGAGATGTTCATAGGTGCATTTCACTGCCCTTGAAAAGCCAAAGTGATATAAGCAGAACCGTGCATTCTCACCAGTCTCTGCCTCTTTCTGTGCCCAGCATCTCCCCATGGCCCAGCCACATGCCACTGCCTTCCCGTTTGCTTGGCAGAGATTAAACCAAGTCTGGGCTGCACACCTGGTGCTGATGTAATTCCTATCACACTCCCAGGGGCTAAACCTGAGCAACCTGCCAAGGAATAAGACAGCAGGCAGGATTGGTGGGACGTCTGTCCAGCTGCTCCTTGGGACACAGCAAGGGAGAAGTCTGTGTCACCCCAAAGGGCTCACGTCAATCAGCTAGCTCATCCCAGTAGCTAGCAAGCAAGTTGGACAGCAGAGTGCCTGGTCAGGTATCACCTGCCAGACCCCTGATCAGCAGTGTGAATACTGGGAACGGATGCTAAAAATGTCCATATACAGAACAGTGCTTCAGACTGCAACTATGCCAAATCTTTCATCTATTTAAAAAAAGGAAAAGTGATCCTTTGACAATACTAAAGAAAAGAGTTACAGAAGTTTTTGGTTTTGGGAGGACATTTTTAAAGCTAAACCAAAATATCTCACAAAAGCTTCCCGCAGTCACACTAGTTGTACTTAACGTTTGATCAAGAGGGGTCTTAGGGCAAGTCTCTGCCAGGCACTGCATGAACACAGAGTGTCCCTCTACAAATAACAGCTTCCATGACATCTGAGCAGAGCAGGAAAAGGAAGAGGTGGGGAGGGAGCTGAGGCACAAAGAGGTGAAATGAGTTGCCCACAGCCACACAGCAGCTCAGAGGCAGAGCTAGGACCTTGCCCAGCTGTAATCAACCCAGTCTCCTATTTTTTGCAATTGGACGGCTCAGTGTCTTGCCTGCTTGTGAGAATCAAACCCACCAGGCACAGCATGGTCAGGGGCCAATTCTGTCATGACATAGGTAGACTTTGTATGTGACAATGGACTACAGTTTCCTCTTGTCTTCTGTGCCAAGACCAGGAAACAGCACCAACTAGCTGTGCTCTTCCCACAAAAAGTCAAAAACAAACAAACAAAAAGTCTTCCAAGCATTAAATAGGGTTGGAAGCAATTGCTTGGCATGGCCAAACAAACATCCCAGGTTTGTGGTAACTCCCCTTGCCAGCTGTAAGCTAGAAATGTTTTCTTTCAAGGGGATCGCATGCATGAGCTTACTGTTTCTTAATGGAGGATTTGCCTGTTGAATCAGTGAGAGAGCAGCAAGAGTAGGTATGATAAAGAAAACCCCTGACATGAAGGTGCTTCCAACAGGACTGGACACCAGCTGTGCCAGCTGGGGCCCTTCGGAGGTCCTAAGAGATCTTGATCCGTTGCAAATGCATGACAAACAGCAAAACTGTCTGTCAGCCACTTCGCCCAGTTTCAGACAACAGAAATAAGCCTTTTGCCTTGGAGACAGTGCTGTACCTTATCCAGCACAGCTGTGAGCAAATCCAAGGGGTTTCAACATGAAACACAGTGTGGGTATCAGTGCCAGTCCCCCAACCTCCCCTCAGCCCTGTCAGCACAAATATAGGTACAGGAGAAGGCATGTGGGGGGAATATGACCAAGTCATCATCAGCATAGACATCCTTACCATTGTCTACTCCAGAAGCTCTGAATGACTCTGTTCAGCTCCCAGACGGACTGAGCTGGATATTCAAGGGTGACCAGTTTACCTTCAAAGCATGCAGGAGGAATCTTGCCATCTCTTTCATCACTAAGACCACTAGTGTTTCCCTGCTCTGCCTGTGATGGATTCTCCATCCCCCAAGCTGCAGAAAAGAGGCATTTCAAAGCTCTCCTGCTTTTATTGCCCAGGAGAGAGGTGACATCTGCTTCCTGTATCTCAATCCATCCCTCCTTCAGGCTCCTCCACTGAAGGAATGGTGACCACTTGCCTCAGCTTTGTGAGGTCCCCATTGCAAATGATATCCCCAAGGCCTCCCCCCCAAAAAAAAAATGGCAAGGAAGAGGGCAAGGGAAATCTAAGAGCATGTCTGCAGCTAAGCTTTCCAAAGCAATCCCAGATGTCAGCTGTAAAGGACTCTTTCCAGCAACCTGGAGAGCATTTAATTTGCCTTTATTATTTCCTGGTTCCCTCACCCGCTTTCTGACACTTCACAGGTTCAACTGCCTGCATCACATTAAGCTGTTCCACCCTCTCCGGTCCTCTCACTGGGGGTTTTCTCATTCAGCAGAGTGTAACTGAAGCATCAGTTGTCTTGTGCCAGCAGACATAACATGCATGAGAGAACAGCAGGCTCTCTGCAAGACTTTCCCTCGCTTGTGTTCAGCATCAAGTTCATTACTTTCCCCAAGGTGGTGAGACCATAGCTGTGAATCAGGAGTCCTGGAGAGACCAGGTTGCTTTGGGGTTAAGCTGTGTCAGCACATGGCATAGCAAAGAGAGTCTTGGATCAGTGAGGCTTTATTCAGAGCCATCTTCAGACAGGATATTTCTCCTCTCTGCAAAAATCACCTCTCTTTGTACCTGGGGTGGAAGTCATCTGACTAGCTGCAAATGGTTTCTTCTGCACTAGTAGTCCTCTCTCTGTATACATGCAACAGAGAAAAACAGGTACTTTCAGGATACAATTCATCTCATTGCAGCCTGGATGGCTAAAATAGATCAGGGAAACACAAAGGAAAACACTCGTTTCCCCTCGTTGGCCCTAAGGAGGATAGAGGGGAGCTAGCCCAGATGTGGATGACTACACTATGCCTTTCTAAAGCCAGGTGTGATGAATCCCACCAGCGGGTCTGCTTTGACCTTTGTTGCTGTAATTGCTTTAGGAAAGGGAATATCTCTTGCTATGAATGCAGCAGAGCCCTGATCTCCTCTGGAGTGTGCTGGATGTTTCCAAAACCAAAGCAGCATTTGGGAGGGAAGTGGGAATCAGTTTGGTCTTTTGCCTTCAGCTAAGACTTTCAAAGAAAAAATTGAAAGGCGAATAACTTTTTTATTATTATTATTTGCTGCTTCAAATTTCCTGTATTCTCATAAATTCTAATGCAAAATGTATGCACTGACCTTATAACTCCTAGACCCCAACATGATGCCAAGACATATCACGCCAGCTTTCTTCCAGTATGCCATATGGGATGCAGCCCTTGTTCATACAACACAGGCAAGTAGAGAATCAACGAGTCACAATTCATGACACACAAACATCTTATGGGTATGAACACAATAAGCAGATAACACCACCAGGTATTATGTTTTTCCTGGCTACATCTGTGATAGCAAACACAACCAGGACAAGATGGAGGATCAAGCACTGTGTTGACATTGTCTGTGATGGTTAGTTATTACTAACTGTCCAATTCTGGACAATGCCAACTAGCACTCTTGCAGACAATGCCCAGGCACAGTTTCAGAAGAGCATGCACCAGGGATTTTTCACTTTCACTTGTGTGAATGAGACTGTATGGGTCTCTCTGCCCTGCATGTTTTAGGCACAGTTACTTCACTGAGGGTCTCTCTGCCCTGCATCTCATGCCCTGCATGTCTTAGGCACACTTACTTCACTGAGAGAAATATAGAGTTAGACCACAGAAAGGCACATTGGTAAATGGGCATACTGTGCCAGGAAATTTTTGTAAGAAAACCTTGAAAAAGGAGCTGCTTAAAAAGTTCAGTCTGTTATGACTCTGACAGTGCCATGTTACCTGGTCTGGGCTTGTGTGTAGGGATAGGAGAATGAGGCCTAAGAAATGCTTGTTGCTGGCTGTGAAATTTGCTTTAAAATTTGAAACCAGGTCTTTGAGGGGCAGGAATGATGGCAGAGAAAAATCTGTCAGCCAGAGAAAGTGATGCGTTCCCAGAGCATCACTTTGTAGTGCCTCAGGCACTACAGACTGCAGCTGAGGTGGCTCTACGAGTGCTGCCCAGCCTGGTTTGAACAGCCCTTTGCTGGAGGAGTACCAGAGTGACAGAGTACAGACCCTGAAGCTCTTCCAGGACCTCTCTTTCTCAGTGAGGATACAGGGCAGGTCTATAGGCAGATCTAGGGTCTATGGATCTGTATGGACATGGGGGTGATATTGATGTCCTGGCTTGAGGAGGTGGTTTGAACAACATAAAGGTGAGGGACAAAGTGCTCCACAGTCTTCAGTATTCACAAGGGTTTTACTACTAGTTGTTTTTCTTGCTACCTCACAACTGGCACAGCAGCAAGGAAGAGAGGCTGGTGGCTGCAGTGTTGGGATAGATTTGGCATCTCTTCTGCTGTAGCCAACAAGTTCTTTGGAAAGCTGCATGACCGTGCCCCAGGTGAGATCTCTTTCACCAGCTGCGGTATGGGGCAGACCTGCAGGCATCATACAGCCCCTTGATATCACCAGGGAGTGCTGAATAGGAAGCCCCTAGAATTGAAGATGTCAAGGCCACCTAGATGGCAGTGCCATGGCCCTGGTCCTGTGCTCTCCCTTCCTCCTAATAGATGAGGGTAAAAGAGCTAAAGCTGCAAACTCTGATCCAATTATGTTAACGGTACCTAAGTCTGCTTTCTGCCTTCAGTACCCAAGCCAAACCAGAGTGCATTTGCCAGGCAAACTGTCTCATAAAACTGCCCTGCTTTGGATTAGCAAAGGCAATCTGATCAACTCCCCAGCAGGGGCAAGACACAATGCCAATCTCAGCCTCAGCTACCACATCAGAGACCTCTGGTGAATTAGATCCAGAAGAGGCAGCTGTGAGTTATGTGGTTGGAATTCCATCAAGGGCTTCTGGGGAAGTCATAAACCACCAAACAGCTCTTGTAATCTCCCCCCCTCTTCCCCTCCACCATCCACAGATAGAGTTATAGCCCCATAACTCAATAGGGGTCTGTTTGTTTGCAAGAGGACAAATGCAAGGAGCCATCTGTGGGGGTGTTGGGCTGTAAATCCATTCTTTTTCCCGTTGTTCTTCCATTCCATACTGTACAAGCTGATGCTTCCACGCTGTGCCCAGCCCACCTGACTTGAGATGACCTTTGTCTTTCCTCATCCATCTTAACTTCTTACTTTCACCTCCTTCCTCCATCCATCCCTGCTTAACATAAACATAAAAACAGTCACTGTCCTACAGATCAATCTGCTAAGAACAGCTCAGGTCCAATCCCCCACCCTTCATCTTGAACAGTAAGAACAACACACAGCCTGCTTTTCACTTTTTATCCACAAACCACTCTCTGGTCCTAGCAAAAGCCATATTGCAAACATGTAATCCGCATTAAAACTTTTGAATGAAAGGGCTCTCCTGGCTCTTCTCAAGTTGGGCCAAATTAGGTAGTTTCACTTAATTGTATTCTTTGATGGTTTAGGGAGCAAGGACGTGTCCTCTCCCCCGCTCCTTGCTTTTCTTTCCCTGGCACTTGCATGCAAACATTCAGTCTGCAAAGCAGAAAGCAGGTCAGGAAGACTTCAGCACTGCAAGTTAGACAAGCCTGTAAGTGATTTCAGCTTGGGTCTTGTTGTGGGCCATCTTGGGCAACCTATACTCTAGAGGTGGTCCCTCTAGAGTTGTCTTCGTTTCAATGGGAAATAAATAATCAGGCTGAGAATCCCTTGTAAATTAAAGCTGTCAGGCATCAGAAAATATCCTCAGCATGAGTCTGGAAAGAGGAAACTAAGTTTGAGTCAAAGGTTGGATCCTCTGAAAAGGAAGTGATTTGCTAAAGCTGGGGCTAGGACCTGCTGGTCTAAGGCTCAAGTGATGTGCTAGGTTACAGCATCTCTTCTAACAGACTAGCTAGCCAGTATGCATAGATGAGACAACACTATGCTTGAACACTTTAAATTATATCAATATCCCCTCTTCTCCTTTCACCAGAACTTTCAAAACTTCCTGGATTTAGAAATTTGGTGTGATAGTTGCCCTAACCAAGAAACACATCCTGGAAGTGCTGGACAATTACACACACAAAATGGCTAGGCGTTGTTTCTCACTGGCTCAGAGATTTCTGTGCCTTATCTGTCGTTTTCATTACCCTTCATTTATATTATGTTATAAATGATTATATACTTCATTTAAGTCTGGAGGGAGCTGCACTGATGTCAAGTTGTAGTGAAATCAGAAGTGTACATGCCATATTTATTTGGGCAGAGATGACTTACGTGCTTATGTGAATTTAAACCTTGAAGGCCAAATGATTCATGGTGTTCTGACTTAGGCAGTGGTTGCAGGACCTTTGGAAGGCTTCTCCTGATAAGCGGTGCCAATTTTCAGGGTACCTTATGCTACCCACTCTGATAACACAGTCCTACTACACTGGGAAGGTTTTTTCATGGGGCAAAGATATTTGAGTGCATAGATACATGTAGTCATACGTGCACTTCAAGCTAATGGCCTAGTTCTCAAGTTTAGAGATTTCTCACAGGAACACACTTTGCTGGTCAGTATATAAGGGAATGACACATTTATTGGACTCCATGAGAAAGGAGATTTTCAACAACAGATTAAATCAGGTTCTGATTGCTTGTTTTTGACTACCTTCCTACAAAATCTCTCTCCCAGTTTGGCCAGCCAGGGAGGCAAAGCTCATCATCCAAAATTCTGCTTTATTAATCAAAGGGAATAATTGATTGATTTTTTTCCCTGTCTGTTCTTCTCTGAAAGCTGCCTTTGATGACTAACTGTAACTTCTTCCTGGTCCTCCTTCTTCTGAAATGTTCCTCCAAGCCTTCCTATGGAGACAACTAAAGTAGTGAGCAACTAGGCAGGGCTGTGCTGCAAGCACGCTCCAAAAATCACATCCTAAAATTTAGGGAGATAGGAAGAAAAAAAAAAAGAGAGAGAGAAAGAAAGAGAGAGAGAAATCAATTGGGCTAGCAAATGAGAGCATCATAGAGTAAAACCAGCGATGATATGAGGCAAGACATCTGG
Source organism: Casuarius casuarius (assembly GCA_003342895.1). Taxonomy (NCBI): domain Eukaryota; kingdom Metazoa; phylum Chordata; class Aves; order Casuariiformes; family Casuariidae; genus Casuarius; species Casuarius casuarius. The sequence continues at coordinate 543,670 of PTFA01000147.1, read as the reverse complement.
AAAAAACAGATTAAAATTGCGCCAATCTTTAAGAAAGGCCAACCCATAACAAAACAACAAGTGTCTGGGTGAATTCCAGCAGAAAAACACAATGCAGACTGGATTATTCCCTGTGATCAGCATTGTGTTCTTTCACATATATATAAATTCTTTAATTAATAAGATCACCCCACATAATATTTGATAATTCTTCTCCTTTGGGAAGCTGATTGTAAGGGAAAGGTAGGAGACATTGTTCCAGATTTCTGGCCTGGGGAATTGTCTCAGAGGCATGCCTAGGTTTATTTTTTTGCCTTGTTATTTCTTACCCCCTTCGGAAATATTTCCTTTTTCTTCCTTAGGACAGAATTTCAATTAGCAGAAGGATAATGCTATCGGGAGGCATTGAATATCCTTGGAGATAAATCTAGCTGGAGTTTTCAATGGAATATCTGAAATAGCCTGACAGTGAAGGTCCTGTAAAGCTTAGATTACTCTTAAAAAGATAATAATAATCAGTTTGCCTTTCAGAGAGGGAATGAAAGTGGTGGGAAGGAGGTTGCTTATGGAATTGCTATGTTCAGGGGCAAAAGAGGATGATTAAAAAAAAAAGAGAGACAGTGTATTAAGGGCATTCTAAGTGCTGGATCTGAGAGACAAAATGTCTAGATGAACTTCTGGGTGCAGTCTGAAGCCATCTCTAAGCACAGTGGACATTTTCATCAGAATACTGAGAGAGTTTCATGTTGAACTTTCACCCAATAGAGGTTTGAAAGGTCTCAAAGAGACTCCTGAAAGCTACGGGAACCAATGCAGAGCAGAAGATGCCAAACTCTGCTCTGGAGCTACCATGCTCTGTGCACATGGAAGTGTTCATTTGGTCTTTTCTCATTCTTAAAAACCAACACTTTCAAGGGAAGGCAGCCTTCCCCCTTTCTCCATCTGACCGTGTTGGTAGTTTGTTTCTGAAGGGTGTTAGAAACACCAAACCGTGTCAACTGAATATATCTGCCTAGATATAGGAAGACAGTTTTCAAAGCTTGTAAGGAGTTTCAGATTCATCTTCATGCCTCTAAACCCTTTGATCCTTTGGAGAGTTCTCCATTTTAGTCTAACTAATGAAATTTCCTTCTGGCGAAAGGCTAGACTTTGTCTTGTGAAGTAATCGATGTGCAGCACCTCTGGTATGACTCTTGATGGCAGCTGTATGGGAGGTTGGGGAAAAGGCCACCATTTCCCCAAAAGTGTTTGAGATGTATCTGTGGTCATAAGCATGGATATTGCCCAGGGAAAGGGCAACAGGAATAAAAAAAAGCTTGGGGAACCTATGTGATAGGGCCTTTTCTCATGAGCTACTTTTCCCCTCCTCACATCCCCAGATGAAGGGAGAACATGTTTAGCTCCAGCCTACCTGAGCAGGGAGTGCCTGGCCCAGGCATTGGAATCAGTCCTCAGTGAGGAGGCCTGGAAAGCTGAAAGAGAAAATCTATCTGGGTAGACTCTGCACTCTCTTGCTGTGCCATACCTATTTAGCCTCTCAGACCATCTCAGCCTTGGGGCACCTGAGGCCAAACCGACATGCAACCATCAGCCAAGACAGCTGCTGTGATCCTCATCTCAGGCTGTGGCAGCCTGGGCATAGCAAATGCTTTGATATCTTCAGGGGAACTGAGAAGGACCAGACGTCCTGTGATCAGAAGAATTTGACAGAACACAACTCTGCCTTCACCTTCAGACTGCTGGCCTTTCTCATTTACCTGACAAGTTTAATGGGCTTAAATATCCAGAAACCTCCTAATATACATCCTCGCATGAGACACCACAGGCCTGTGACTGCTGTTTGAACTTGGGGCTGGAGAATCTACTGCACACTTTCAGAGATAAGACACACATGGCCCAAATTCCACTGCCCCCTTTATCTGCTCACGTCTGGTTATCTTTAATGCAATCTGCTTGCTGTGGCACAATTGCTGGTTAATTGCATGGTAGCCTCAGCAGTGGTGGGGTTAGGAAAGTGCTGAGAAGGCCCCCACTAATCTGTTCCAGAGACTCAGAAGGGCCATGAATACTCCCCAGTGAAGACTTCAAATCTCAGATTATCTTGGACCATGCAATGTAAAAGATGCCATCGCCTGGCCAAAATGGTCTGGCAGCAAGAAACAAATATTCCAGGAGAAAGGGATGACACCACTGATGATAGAGCTTTTGCCTAAGGGCACTGCAGGCCTTGACTCCAATGAAGAAAGATATATATGGAGATGCTTTTTAAGTCAGACACTTTCAGTACTTGTCAGGAGCTAGAACTTGAGGTCCGGACTCGCACCGGACTCCAGCTCAGCTGGACACTATGCATACTTTATTCAACTTTAAGGCTTCTCCTTTTACCATTCACAACCTAAATTTAGACAGACATGGCAAAGACAATACAATCACGCCCACCTTTGAGGCATGAGGCCATAGTAAGACATGGCCAGCTTATGATAGATCTGAAATTTAAAATCAAATTTCCTGAATCACTGTTGAAACTGAATGAACATTTTCACACTGAAGATAAAGCTCTGGTATTCAAAATCTTCTTTTTTCTTGGTTGTTTTTTTGATGAACCTCCCTAAAAGGGGGTTCACATCCACATGAATATTTGTACAATTACCAGTATCTCACTTGCTAAATATCTTCAGGAAAAATATCTGTAACAGAAAATGAGCCACAGCTTTGGCCACCTGTCCTATATCTTTCAGTATTCATAACCAGCAAAGAGAAAAGATTAAAAAGAAAAAAAAGTCTGTCCAGTTGGGAGGCAGAAACAACAATCATAATTTAAAAAATGCAGAACAGTCATCACTTTTTCAAGCAATTCAGAGCCTAAAAAGCTTTTTCACAGAAGTGCTGGAAAGCATGTGACTAACAAATAGTTGGTTAGGAATGACATAATTCACAGAAAGAATGACAAATGCTCAATCTGTGGGATGAATTAAACTTCTGAAATAGTCTGCCTAGCCACACAATTCAAGCCTGCATAGGGCTAACTGGCAGTTTCTGCAGGATGAACTCTTTCCTGAGGCTGCTGTCATGGTTGGCTTTTGGGAACTTCGAGGAACAGCAGGTATTTCCTGGTAGGATGTGGTGGGAAGTCCTCTCTACCTTCATCTTGGAGAAGCAGGGACAACTGTAAGTAAAAATAATGGCATCAAAAGAAAGAAAAACACTGTCTTCTAATGCTCAGAGAACGTACAGATCTGGAGAGATGCTGTCAGCAGGAAAAGATTGAACACAGGGAAGATATGGAGTTACTCATAGGCCTCCTGAGCAGGTTGTTGGGATCTGTGGGCTGGATAAACCCAGCATTAACCCTTAAGGTGCAGCAAAGAGAGCCCAATTCAGTGATCATAGTTTTCTGCTCCTCATGTCAACTCCCTGTCACTGAGAAACAAATTTCGTTCTGCCCTTTCTCAATGACCTGAGAAGAGGTGAAGGATCCTGATGTTTTCTAAAATGAGAAGGCCAATAAGTGTTAGTGGAGCAATATTCCTTCTTCCAGTCACACCAGTGACTTGGACTTTCAGTCCATGCAAAGAATGTCTGCTGGCTGCATTTGTCCCCTATATCAATGCTTCCTAGAGATCACTCCAGAAGCTTTCTAAAAATTGCTGTGGGACATCTGCAGTATGAGCCTTGTAGAGCTGGAATGCCTCAGCTCTACTCCTTTCCTTGGTGCCATGAGCTGGGCATGGAACACCTTCCAAACTCAATTCGTTTCAAATCCAGGTTACCTTGAAGGATTACATAGCTCCAAGACATCAGGAGGGTTGGTAGATATATGAGAAAGGAGCTGAGACGGGGTCTCAGACCTTAGCTACTTTGTCTACACTGACATTAGATCATTGAGTTTAAACTTGACAGCTGTCAACGTTATGAAGTCGCAACACTGCATGTGGCCTCTGAAGTAAAAAGGATGCCAACTCTACCTTACAGCAGACACTTAGGGCCACACCACCTTACAACACGGACACTCCATGCTTGTCATGGCCACTTCTGTGAACCCAGACTCCACTGGAGGTAATGCCAGGGGATTTCCTAAGTCTTCCCTACAAGACACCCAGCTCAGAGGCGACCTGGAAATGATGGAGGGCAGATGGAATTCACAGGCACCCAAATCCAGACAGCCCACAGAGCAATATGGTCTCCTGCAGTGAAGTAAAAGACACTAATGTGGCCGTAGAGCCAAGTCAGGAAGAGTGCTTAGGATAAGCACAGCCAGGGAGGGTAGGAGCTGAGCACTGGCAGTCCTTGGTGGCTCAGAAGAGAGGAAGGTGCCTGTGGGTTGTATCTTCAGGAAGAAAAAAAAGGTTTGCATTTGTTCCACTTGCCCAAGGGTGAAATTATGCAAGCCTCAGAAGAAGTAAATCAGGATCAAAGGGGAGAAAATTAAAAAAGGAGAGAAGAAGGGAGAAGTGGGAATAGCTCATGCTAGGGTAGTGCTCGGGGGCTGACTCCTCCCTGGACTGCACCTTTCAAAGCCCACAGCATCTCCTCTTCCCCCTCTTGGAAACTGATTCCTCCCCACTCCCTACACATATATAAGGGACTAGAGGCTCATCTCTAACATTCTTCCAGAGATCTGGGGAGAGGAGTACTCAAGTGGCCAAGCTAGTCCTAGCTGGACTCACCACACTGCAGTCGGCCAGGGCACATTTCAGTGCCACTGCTTCTACTTTTATCATCCTCTACTGGGACCAAAGGACCCTGCCAGTTATACCTAGCATACCTTATTATGCAGCCTCCACGTGCAGCTAATTCCAAGGCTCATCCAAAGTGCCTGAGATTGCAGCCAGTCCTGTCCTGGCTGTGATGTACCTCTGACCTCCTGCACTGCCCCAGCTATCCATAGCACAGGAGTACAAACCATTCCTCTTTATCTGATGGAAACTGGTCCTTTCTTCACCCTCATACACCTGAAGGCCATCTTCACCTTCTCAGAGCCTGCTTGAAGCCAGCAGGACAGGGATATAATGCAGACTGTGATACCCAACCTATCCTTCTGATGCCATTGCAACTCAGAGGCAGAAAGCAGCAAAGACAGGCAATAAAATATATTCTGCTCTCTTTCTCAGGAACATCAAAGAGGTTTCCACATGTCTTCAGAAAGCCCTTCCTGACTGTCTTCCCCCAGAGATGTCTTCTGTATGCCTGCAAATACCTTCTTGCAACGATTCCTGCTCTGTCTTCTGTGGACCTCTCTGCTCCACATTTCCACTGCTGTTTCCTTAGTCGTCACAAGAAGCAATGATGTTCAATTCATCAACAAGGCTGACTCTTCAGCTGCATTTCCAAAAGCAGCAGTGTCATTCTTGATGCCTTCAAATGCCTCACATAGGGCTACTAGATGTTGCATGGGATCTGTATGAAAGGGAAACCTGTGACCCCCTGCAGTCACATCTGGAGGCAAGGTAGATAATCCAGGGTGTTTAAAAAGGTTTAGGCAAGTGAATTCCAATGATTATTACTCATCCTCTCTTCCTCTGCCTGGAATGCCTTTTTGGTGAGAAACACAACAAAGAAAGAAGGCAAATACAGTTCACGATGCTCAGCACTAGAAACCCCGACAATTAGGCAAGGGAGGAAATGCATCTTTTGGAAGCAGAACAAACATCAAAGCATCCAGAACCCAGAATGTTGGAGGGCATAAAATTCCCTGGCAAGAAGTTCTGTTTCAAACTTTGTCAGGTCCTCCCCTTTGCTTCTCGAACAGCCTTGCTCTCTGTCCTGGGAATTTGCACTGCAGCAGGGCTCTTACTTCTCATGCTGCAGGATGTGCTAGGTTGGAGGCACTTCATGCACTTGTACTGAGGGAGCAGTCCTAGCTCAGCATTCACAGTCCAGGAAAATTGCCAGGGTCGGGACACAGAAGCGCAGTGGGGACACAGAAGATGAAGTAGTAACACTAAAGAGGATTATAGAGGATGTGAGGATTCCCAGTTTCTCCTCTTTCCCCTCACACTCTAAAAACAGTTTATTTCCCAAATGGGAAAAGGGAAGGAAGCAATCTGGACCAACAGAGAAACCATTCATCATTTGGTGAAAAACTGCCTGGTAAGTTTGGCTGCAGAATGATTATATACACTTTTCTGCTAGACCCCAGTATTAGCAAGGTCACATAATGCCCATGCACTCTGTGATGACTGAGAACGTTTCCCCAAGGACTCTGGCCTCCATTGTAGTACAAGTGGAAGGAAACAGGTTCATAGTGACCGATTGCTTGAAACATGTTTGTTAGCTCTTGGTAACCTCAGCTCAGAGAAGCAGAGCTCATGGACTTTGAGTCCTCCAGTCTAGTAGAGTTAGACCAGCATGACTTGGTGTGAGAAAGGTGAAATCTCAGATCAGGTGGTGGGATGGCACATGGCTGTCCCTAGCAGGGCAGATGATAGTTTCTAGGATGTTACAAGCTGAGTCCTTTGCATGTTAGTATCAGTCCCAGATTCACTGGAAAGTACTTAATGTTTTGTGCATTCACCCTAGATTTAAATAGAGTATTTTCCTTTTCTGTTCACCTGGGAGACTCTTTTACAAAGCTTCATTAGACTTCTCAGTCATATCTCAGTAGGGGAGCTGCAAAGGGCTCCACTGAATTCATGGCCAGTAACTTGCTCATTGGATACAACGAGCAGCCTGCAGATCTCATTCCCTGCAATATCTGATGACTGGAGATGCTGAATTATACAGTATTTTAAATAGTCAGGAGGACTCAGAATGCCAAACTACACAACTGGATAAATTCACATAGCCTCTGACAATTTTGCAAGGTACCTCCTTTCTCTCTTAAACATGTCTCCCCAAGTATATGCAGAATTATAATGTGTAACTACTTTCTCCATTTACAGTTTTCTTCATTGACTGACTGCAGTTTGCACAGCTGCCATTAGAGATCCCAATGCAGCAAACTGTTCTGATTTTTTATCATGCTCTTAAATTGGACACAAATGTTTCATGTGTTTTCAAATTTACAGCACATCATAGCCATTCCATGGCTTAAACTGAAAAAAAAAAAAAAAAAAAAAAAAAAAAAAAAAAAAAAAAAAAAAAAAAAAAAAAAAAAAAAAAAAAAAAAAAAAAAAAAAAAAGGAAAGATTTACACAAATCAAGTGGGCGCTGAAATACTGGGTAGTAATTTATAAAAGTTGACAAAAACAAAATTCCTGGTGTCAGCATAGCATTAGTAGTATTTCAAGGGAGTAACAGCTTTCTAGTCTCAGAGAAGTGCATGGCACAGAGAAAATTCAGAGTAAATCTAACATATTGTTCAGGAAAGGAAGAATTTGGGAAGGAACAAGAAGCAGCTTTTTTACTGATACCAGATTAATTGCACCTTCCTTATGATTTCACACCAGAACAGGGATTTATATGAGGTATATATTGCTTGCAAGGTCTTTGCATCAGAACCATCCTGTGTGCAGCACCTAACGCTGGTCCTGATTAGGAACATATAAGCACTATTATTGTAATTAATAACAATTCTGGGAATTGTTCATTTGGGAGAGTTTTCTTATAGCCAAAACAGACAGGACTGCCCCAGCTTTGGCTCCCTCCACCCCGTAGACAGACCTGTACTGTCCTCACAGCCCTTGATCCCACAGACAACTCACACACATGCATGGTATATCAGGCACTTTGAGCTGGAAAAAACACAAAAAAAATAATAAATCTATCTTAAGGCTACAGAGTGTCATAGCCAAGAGCTATGTTGTGTCATGACCTGGAAAGGGCTGCTCTGGAAAGGGCTCGCCCCAGGACATGACCTTTCTGCACCATGACCACCACTCTCCAGGACACATACCTTCAGCACCGCAAACGTAGCACATGTTATTTGGGAATCTGGCTTGATCAAGCGATTGGTAGCGGTTGGCTCTTATGAGCCTAAGGTATTCATCTGCCTATCTCACCCTCATATGAGACAGACCCGTCATTTTAGCTCTACTTCAATACCCCTCTTCTCCATCCCTTGCCTTATCTCCTGACTGGCTGCAGCTCTTCCCACTTCCCAACTCCATTTCCTCCCAGCATGTTTCAGCAGCCTTCCCCATGCCCCCCACATACCCAGCACCTCTAGCAGCTGCCTGTATCTCCAGCGTTCGTGTCCTTCCCCTGGCTCCCATCTCCAGTTACTAGTCCCCCTGGCTCTACAGGCATGTGGTACTTGGTACCACGGGTAGTCAATGCTTCAGGCAACATTTGTGCAGTGGTGGAGTTTCTTCACAGAGTTGCCTCCTTCCCCCACTGATGCTTCATGCACCATTTATTCCCTTCATTCTCCCCTACCCTCAGCCCCCGGAGAATGTTACCATAAGTCACCAGCTAGGAACAAACCGAGCCCTGAAACCTGCCACCATCCATCACTGTGTCAGACACTCTGCGGAAGGGTTTCATGGCACGGAGCCAGGGGTAATGGCCTGAGACGGGGCTGTCTCACTCCAAGCCACTTTAGAGAGCGGGCACAGATGCTAATAGCGATTGTCCCTGTCCCTGTGAAGGAGGGAGGGAGTTTGTTCAAGGGAGCAGGGAGAATTTTAATGGCAGGGTCGGAAGTACAACTTCAAGAAGGAGAAGGGGTAGGAGTGGTTCCCATTGCAGCACAGCAGTGAGTCTGCTGGCTGCATCTTTTTATGCTTTCAGCCCTTGCTGAAGGCAGTCAGACCTCTCATACACCACACCATGATAGACAGCTCTGGCTCACCCAAGGCCAGTCAGCCAACAGAAGTGTCCTGCTTTCTTCTTCCAGATCGTCACTGGCAATTTTGCAACCAATATCCAAAGATTTTGAAAGTCCTCCTCCAGCGCCCCAGGAGAACTGCAGTTTGGTGCTTTGCTCCCCTCTAGAGCACAGGATCTTTTGCTGGTTGACAATGTCCTCTCACCACCTTCTCCAGCTGTGGGATAGCCAAGCAACTGGCTTGGCTTATAAAAATTACTCTTTGTTCTGGTTCATCACAGGAGTATGGACAAACTTCCCAGCTGAGAGGAAAAAGCCAGATGACAATGAAGTGTAAGAAACACTTTTCCCAAAGGAACCATGCCTGAAGCAAAATGCTTCATGTTTTTTCTATTCAGAGTTTTTTATCAAAAAATTCTGACCTTTAGCACAGAAGGTAAATAATTTCTGTAAAGCTGGAAAGCTAGTTTTCTCCCAGAAAATTAAGTAAAAAAAAAAATTCTGACCACCGCTTTATCCCCCCCCGACTTGTTTCAGACAGGATCTTGGCTTATCCTGAACACAGCACTAACAAAGCAGTTTAGCAATGCCCGGCAGTTGCATCCATGCCCTGACTTCAGTCTGTGTTTGGCCAACAACAGTGTGCTCAGGGGAGCATTCAATGACCCTTGCTCTATACCATTGGTTGTGTGGGCTGTCACATCACCCTTTGATGATTAATTTAAAAGCAATGCTCTGCTGCTTCTGTGGCTGGTTGTATTTCTTTGACCTTATCTGCCACTGGGATGTTTCTTCCACCAGGTGCGATCTGGAGGAGATGCCGGTGCAGAGTCTGTGATATGCATGGCATGCAGTTGCCCTTGGGCCCTCACTGCAGCCTGGCTGCCCTCCCATGGGATGGCCATCTGCTTTTATGAGGGTTAAAAGGTAATTTAGGGAGAAAGACATGGGTGGCTACAGCCAAGGCTAAAAATAGTGTTGTTTTGATTTGTACTTTTGGCCATATATGGCTCAACTCAGTAGCTTAAATAGGCACCTAGAACCTTTGAGATGCTCATAGATATCTGATATATCAGGGCTGGTAGATATGATGCAGGAGATATGGGAAAACTGCCTTACAAAACAACAGCTGAAGACCACCTGAGAACAAAATCTGAGAGAATATTGAAAACTCATCTTTTCCACTGATGCAGCTGCAGCAGGAGGAGAATGTGCAATGACAGCTGTCAGTCAAAGCCTGTGTGGTCACCTGTGGTCATACATCATATTTCTGGGTTATGTGGAAGTCAGATCTGCCTGAATCCCTGAAGGCTTTTAGTCCTGTTCAGGTATCATACCAGGGGATATCTCCAGAGAATAATGACAAGCTGTTGAAAAATTCGGCAAGACAATGGACCTTTCCTTCCACCAGGCATTTCAGTGCAATGCAGGCACCCATCTCAGCCCTTGAGGCTGCCCATGAGGCAGGCTTTGAACTCAGAAGAGGGAGTTTCTAAATGACAGGAGGTTTACTAAGGCCTCCTAACCTGACCATTCTCTGGGTTATCTACTGAGACTCTCAGCAAGGTGAAAACATGGCATATAGCAACTGGAATAAAACCACCTAGATCTTGTCCTAGATCTGGAAATATTTCTTCTCCTTGAGGTCAGACTTTATTGGTCTAACTTCCACTGAAGACCCTGTAATATTTCTTGCTCATTCTGGATAGGCCTCTCTGAAGGCCTAGACCCAGCAGCTGGAAATACCAGCAAGACTCAATAAAGCCTGTCTGTCTGAAACTGGTATTTGCTGTCTGTACTTGTGTCTTCACAGAGACCCAGACATAAGAGGTTTCTGTTCCACTTTGTTTCCTTCTTCTACAACCTTCCGGTAAATACAGTTATACACTGTTTATTTCTTAAATGGCCTGTCTTGCAGAGGGAGAAATGTTCTTGTCAAAACTGAATAAAAACCCATTTTCCCTATGAAATTGTGAGGTACCAAAATTGTGAGGGAACTGTGAAATGCTGTGGTGCTAAAATGTACTGTCTTCACAGTCTATTCCTGCACTCAACGACTCTGCCCTCCATCACCTCGGTGCCTGGGAATTTATCTAATCATCGTTATTAGCACTTACCCTGACATGTTCACAAATGTATTTGCTGTTCCTCACTTTCATGGATGGATTGGTTACTCCTAACATGGGGTTGGGATTGATCCCTTGCAATTACATCCTCTCAGAGGCTTGAAGAGAGGAAACTTTATGGGATACGAAGAGCTGAGTGTGTTGTATATTTGAGCTGAAGCCATGAAAATTACCATGGCTTTCCGGGCAGTACCTGCTCCCTTGAAACCTACCAACTCTTATCCAGGTTATAGAAATTACCTGAATGGAAGTGGGTCTGTAGGAGGTCTCCTGCATCATGGAGCTGTCAGTGTCAAGGCTGGCATCCACTCAATAGAAGAGTCCATGAAACGACTGTCCATTTCATGAACCACAAGCCACAGAAAACTCCCCAATACCTTCAGGTGACATTAAAAGCCCATTTGCATCACTGAACACATAGGCAACCTCTCCCCACTACATGATAGCATCTGGAGGCATGGCAAAAGCATGTTAGATATTTTTCCTCCTGAACAAACACTCATTGACTGATCAAACCATGGCAGAGGCTTTTAGCTGCTGCAGTTGCTTCCTTTTTTCACCTTTTTCTAAACAGGCTTTTTATGTATGTCTGACTATGCCTGCATTCCCCTCATCTGCTACCTAATGCCACTGTGATGGCTGCTATGTTCAGACGAAGCCAGCCGTGTTCCCAGCTCCAGGCACTGCTTGCCTCTACTTCCAGGCGCAGTCCTCCCTCTTGAAGTTGAGGTGCAGAGAAAAAACAAGCAAAAATTTAACCGCATTTAAAAGCAATCTAACCAGAGAGCAACTTTTAAATGAAGCCACTTAGGGCCAGAGCCTCCCAGCTGTCTGAGCATCTCTGCTGAGCCTGCTCCAATATATAGTTCAGAACATCCCTGCCACTGACTGCCGGCTAGCAGGGGAGATGCATTAACCAGTCGTGTCCAGAGCATGATTAATCATCTCCTCCTCATTTTGATGCTGCTGCAGTTGCAACAGATGTTCAAGTGCCTTCTGGCAATGACAGATCCCCACATGGTCTTGACTCCTTACCAAGAGAGTAATGACAACAGTCACAAATTCCCAGGGCTGTGTCAGTTGTATTTTGTTTTTTTTTCCCAGAACTGAAAAGTTCTACATATTTTCTGGAAAGTTTCTTTATGAGATATGAGCTAGGAAAAAACAGCCTCCTTTCCAAGGATCTCAGCCTGGAACTTCTTAGCAGAGGAGCAGGAGAAAGGTTATGTGAAAGTCACAGGACCTGTGGCTGTTATATAATGAAGGTTAAGTGAAGTAAGCTTCCAACTATGTAAAAAACAAAAACAAAAAACCCCACAAGTCTCACGAGGATGGGAATGAGGGACCTGTACTCTACCCCAACTTTAACTATTTTGCAGCAAAACAGCTAACTCATAGTCAATTCTCTCACAGACAGGTTAGTGGGGATCTTTCCTTGCATTGCCCTTATTGATGTCTGAGTGTATCTGATCACCTACAGCAGGATGACTCTGTGCCCACAGTTTATAATCACCATACACCAAGCTGGGGAGGGAGGAGAAGGCATTCTCTTGAAAGCAGTCGTGACCAGAGCTGCAGAAAGAATTAATTCTGAGTAAGACCCTTACCACTTCTGTGTCCTATTTCCCTCATTTATAAATGTGAGTGTTAACATGTTAATCCTCTCTTGCAAGACTAGGTGCTTAGGCGATAAGACCGGAAGGACCATTCTGATCATGTCTGGCCTCCAGGGACATTTGACCGCTCCCTCCTAGCCCAGAAGCTAATACATGAAGCAGAGCAAGGCTTTTCGAAGATCATTGTGCCTATAAAGTCTCAAGAGCAGTAGCTACCCCCTTCAAGGTGATTCATTTTGGTGATGAGCCATCCCACCCATCACAAGTTTGCTTCCTATTTTTAGTTTAAATCCTCCCACCTTCTCCTTCCTCCTTCTGAATCTCATTTTGCCTTTGTCTGCCCGTTTCATTCAGACATAGCTGTCAAGCACTTTCGATGGAAAATCCAGTCGTTCCTCCTCATCAAATGCACTCTGTTTACAAATCAGCAATGGAGTTATTTATGTAGCAATCCAGAGCTGCAAACTCTGCTCAGCAAATGAAAAGTCACTTAAAATTCTTCCCGCTTCCTATATTATATCCAGCAAGGTGTATTCCCCTGTCAGAGCTGAAATCTTTGTGTCAATGATGAAAAAAATTACTCCTCACACTGCACTGGGCATGAGAGGCTGAGAGATGTGAGAAATGTCATGTGCATGTAGAGTATTTCTAGGCTTTACAGACAACACATAGATATAGAGAAAGGCAGCTGTGAAGTGTGGGGGCTCCAACAGGTTCTGTTCACTGGGACTGTGAAAGTCGGTGCTTTTCTGTGGATATTGCTATCTCTCTTTTCACTCTTAGCTCTCATTCACAATGGAAAATAAGAGTAGGCCTCACCAGACCTGTCTTTAGCCAGCTCCAGGGTACATAATTGCATCTTAGCTGCTCACCCTTGGCTCTCTTTATAGTCCACAGCAGATGCTTTGGAGTCATAACTCAGGTGCTCTACTTTAAATGTGCACTTAGAGAAGATGTGTCATGCTCTACAGATACCTTTTCCTCTGCATTGGCTGTAAACAGGGCTGAGGTGACTAGCGCTAAGAGAGATGCCAGTCCCATAGATACCCACATTCAGTCAGATAAATTTCATCCAGGTACTGGGGTTGCAAAGAAGCCTTGTAACTGTGAAACGAATGTAAACAGAGATAGCAGCATCTGCAGAGGACGTGAATACATATATCTGTGAAGCAAACCTATCTTCACTCATCTCAAGGGTCTGTTAACTCTTAAGCTATGTTATATGTCATGATTGCCAGTTGTTTCAACACTGATTAAAAAGTGCATAAAAGGGACTTCTGTGATAAAGTTGTGCTAGCAGTGCTTCATTATGGTATCAAAAATGATGTATCCTGTCTTACGCATGGATCTTGGGGATAATATCCAACCTCTTCCATCTGTTTTCCACTCCCATATATACCCTGATAACTGCTTATTTCTCTGTAACTGATGTGAAATAGAGTTTCTTTGCAGGTCAGCACAACCTCATCTTATGGTGGTAGGGAAGCAAATACAACATGCAATTTGGGACACCCAGGTTCTATAAATTAACTCATCCTGGAACAAGCACAGCAAAGGGCTGGTCAGATGATCAGGGAGCAGCAAGCCTATTTTATGAGAAGAGACTCACCACATTTCATCTCCTGAAACAAATTATCACTCATAAAAATTTCACTGGGCTGTGTAGAAACTAGATGAGGTGGAAAAACTTTTTCAGCTAGCTGACAGAAAGGGCAGGAAAGCAGAGATCGTGAACACATAATGAGAGAGGCCAGAGAGCCCATGAATATATTTAGGCTGACAATTAGGGAAAAGATTCAAACCATCAGAACCAGAAGTTCTGGAGTATCCTATCGAAGGAGGAGATAAGCCAAGAAACCAGCTATTTAGATGGAGCTTGATGCCTTTATGGAAGAGACTATATAATGTTGCTCCTGCAATAGCAGTGAGCCAAGACATTTTGTCTGGTTTCGTGTTCCTAAAGCTACCCCTCTTCTTTCTGCTTCTTTTTATACTCCTATGAATATATGCAGAATAAAGGATGTAGAAAATCTACAGCAGCAGAAACATACCTGGGGTGAAGTCAGCCCAATGTAGAGATAAGATTTAATAACGTGGCTTAGGAGAAAAAAGCAGATAGAAGTGTCTCACATCCCAGACAATTATCTGATTAATGCTTAGAGGCAGAGGGAGTCAAAGGGAGGACTTCATAATTCCTAGGCCACTAATCTCACAATCATTTAACATCTATGAGAGAAAGATTCCTTCTTTTGCCATGAGGGGGTCCGACTGAAAAATGTAAGTGAAAAACCAACCAGCTATCAATTAACTTTATGAGTCAGCTACTCTTGCTGTGCCATTGAATTCATCGTCCGGTCCTGTCCACAGCTCCATTTCTACTGCCCTTTTCTGCTTGAAGAGTAAATGTGCTTTCATATCTCCTTGTCAAGCCTCTTTGCACCACCCTGGCATGTTAGGCATGTTCCTGTCTACCTTGAAACAAAATAGAGAGCTTTCCTATTTATTGCTGCTTATTAGAAAACATTTCTCCTTCTTCTGACCTCTGTTGTACAAGATCATTCATGCAGAGAAAGTGGATGCATATCCTATTATACCTTCAGTATCTTCGAGCCTGAGTTAAGGGTATGGGCCCTTTATGCAGTGTACCCGAATTCAGGATCATAATACCTGTAAGGAGAGAGTGCTGGGATGTTATCTTAAAATTACCCTAACCTCCAGACTAAGATGAAGATAAATAAACACATTAATTTCTTTATGAGATCAGAAGTAAATAATGAAGCTTTCAAAGGTGCACAGGAAAAGAAATAAGCATAAATTTACCTAGAATGTAAATGATCTGGAAAAACTTCTTTTTGTCTGAATGGTTAAGCTAACAAGAGGACAGATGCCCCTCTAGCTTTTCATGCAGTCCCTACTACTTTAAGGTGCCTTGACAGATGAGAGTCTAAGACCATATCCATCTTCAGAGTTAGTCAGATTCAGATTCAAACTTTATTACAGTCTCAAACCTCATTTATTTGTCAGATGAAGCAAGGAATCTGGTCACCTTCTCTTACTTTGAGGATACTAGTATTCTCAGCTCAGTTTCCCTCACCCACCTACTGAAGGCATTATATCTTGAATGACTTTGTGGAAACAGATTGCTGCACAGATAGGATAGACCGTGTTACTGCAATATGAGCAGTGTCAGTCCAAGTTTGCACCTGATTTGACACCAGAGAATCCACTCCTAAGTCAAAGGGAGCAAGGGGAGGAAGAGGGAGGCCTGCTTGAGAAGATGCCCTAATATCTGGTAAGGGATCAACTCACAAGGCAGTCCTGGTAGAATTC
Organism: Casuarius casuarius; assembly: GCA_003342895.1. Taxonomy (NCBI): domain Eukaryota; kingdom Metazoa; phylum Chordata; class Aves; order Casuariiformes; family Casuariidae; genus Casuarius; species Casuarius casuarius. The sequence goes on along the minus strand of PTFA01000147.1, from coordinate 527,912 downwards.
TATTAAAAATAAACAACTATGAGACACAAATCAGTAAAAAATCTTATTCAGCCAGTAATGCCATTCAAAGAACTGCTTGTTGGCATAGAATGGGCAAGATATAGGACTAAGGCTGCTGCTCCAGGTCCCTCTCTGTCTCTGTAAACAACGTGTACAAAGGAGTCCTGCAGCCTGACACAGCTGGTGTTGGGATGCTGCCAGGCTGCCCTAGCTCGTGTTAGCCTCTAGCACGCTGTTAATTCAAACCACCATCAGTCCTCATCCAGCCATGCGTCAGACACCTGATGGCTGATCATCTTTGTGCCTAGTCCACATGCTCATGTATCTTGAGGTGTGTTTCACCCTTGAGATATATTAATATTAGAGTGGAGGTGATATGAAGAATGGGACAAAAATATGCAGACTACATTATACCCATGAACTTGTCCAGAGAGCTTCTGTATTTATGATGATAAACAAAAAGATGTCCAGATATCAATTCCTGCCCCCAAACAAGTGGGAGCACATATCTGGAGCCCAGAACTTGCTGTTAACATAGCTAGAGTCTTAACACTCCAATCAAAATGCAACAAACAGTTATTATTAGTAGTTACAGTGATACTAACACTCATAGTACAAAGTGGTATAGAAAAGTCCTAATAATACCCTTAAAACTGTTTTACAAGAAAATGTCCTAATGTGTCCCCTTTTCTCTAGTGTGATGTTCGTCTTGCCAGCGTTCCTCCAGGCCCTACGGTTGAAGGCACCAATCTTCCTCCAGCAGAAGGTGGGGTTGTCACTGCGAGTTTTCACCACCCTAAGATCCTCACCACGAGGGTGTGATGTTTGCGGTGGGGTTTCATCCTCCCCAGTTGTGGGTCCACCTGGGGTTGGTTTTAATCCTCCTCTCCCCACCACCCGCTCCCTTCTGCCCATCCCCAGCTCCAGCGGGAGAGTTGCCCAGCACCCAGCACAGGTCACACAAGGGCAGCCCTTGGCCATGCAGAGCTCAGGCTGGGCGTGCAGGAGGCCCTTGGCCACTAGACATTGGTGACCACTGCAACAACCAGTTCCAGCCACAGCCAGCCCTGAGAAGGACTATTTAGATACACAGAAAATATTCTTTCTGGGCATCATAACTTCCATTAGTTTCCCAATTTCCCCATTAGAGAGAACTGAGATAAGAAGATAGCTCCACAATAATGTGGGTTGAAGACAGATTCTTGGTTAATGTAATTTTAGTTGCTGAAATCAAATTGTGAAGTCAGGCATTAGAGGACTAAAATCCTTTTCCATATTTTCTATTTTATCACGGTTTGTTTTCTGATAGGAGGTACAAGTGTGACCAAAGAATTTATCTTTCTTGGTGTTAACTTTACTCTTCATTGAACTCATTATATCATAAATTTCCTCTCATACAAGATCAGATTGTTTTACCTTTATGACTGTACCATAAAAAGAAAACCCTTTTAACATTTTCTGAAAGGAAATAAAAGAAGTAGTTAGTTTCCAGTCCCTGAAAGTGGCTCTCTGTCATCCCCATCTTCAGCATCCTTCAGGAATTTAAAAATTATAACTGAGCAATCTTCACCTACTGTAGTAGTTAATTTCTAATAACTGGGAAACATCTTTAGACCCACTCAGGCTATACAGCCATCCATTTAGTGGTGACATTCCTCAATGTTTTCTCTTATTGCACAGTGAAAATTATTAAGTATCTTCTGTCATTCTGAAACCTTTTGGCAGATGAGGAAAAGTGATTTAAAACTTAGTCATATAACCTGCAGAACCAAATGACAACTTATATATAGCATGCTGTGCTGTACAAAGCAGTATATGAACTTAGCAATTAGTCTGAAGCTAATATTACTCTTATTTGCCATTAATTTATAGACAAAATGGTTTCTCTCAAGGTTAACATTTTCATTATCATCTGCAATTGATGGTATATTGCCAAAGTTCAAACTACTTGATTGTAGTGCACTTTTTACATTTTTAAATATTTCTAATACAGTTTTTATAGCTCTCTTGAAAATAATTAGGCAGAAAATGGATTATTCCCCTTTCAACGAACAACTATTGGAAACATTTTGAAATTTCATGCTTTCAGGCACCAGTGGGCACAGAAAGAAATATGCCCTTTTCAAGCAAGCCCTTAATTATTTTATCAATTGAAAGAGGAACTAATATATTTTTGGCAATACACAAAGCATTGTCCTCTAAATTGGTATGATTTCAACTATAGCCAAATCTTGACAAATGATCAAGCCTCAATCAAGTGATCTATATGAAGAGTTAGGAATAATACTGCAATGAACTTCCATTGCTCACAACAAAAAAGTTTCAAGAGTTTTGTTCTTAGAAATTGTGCTAGAATTATTTTCATGATCCTTTATATTTCCCTGCTTTTCTATATTTGGCAGTCCACAACAAGTGACTGAAAAGCAATAGCTATATGAAGAAAAGTTAGCCTTTTGCTTTCTCTATTGATCCATTTTCATTCATTTAGAAAGAGCAGAGGATTCTGGCTGAGGGTACTTTGATGTGCTGATTGATGATGACTAATGCAGTCATAGTCACAATCCATGCAGGGTTATAATTCAATTTAATAATAAAAACTATATATACATATAATACTGAGATTCAATGCAAGGTCATGATTACTTTGCAAGCTCCATTCCCTGTATGTATCGGTCCTATGATCTCTAGAAAATATATTTCTGGACAAGATTTAGTGCATGATAAGCATGTGAGATAAATTTGGCTTTGGAAACCAAGGGGTTGAGTGTCTAAGGTCACCCCACTTCAGTTCTTTTAGCAGGCTGGAGCTGTTGTGGAAAGAATGGCTTTTTGCATTTCTGTGGAAAAGTCATTTGTTTGTAATATTTGTGGAAGAGAAGCAGATGCCTGCCTAAGACAAAAGATTGGAAACAACCAATTGGCCTTTATTTAAGAGATGGACAATCACGTGCTGAGGAGTCCAGTGATCACCCAGATCAGGTTTAAACCTACATCTTCAGTTACTATGGAGACAGACGCATTTTAGGAACCTCCTCCTAAAAAAATCACCCCAATTAGTCCTGGCTTCCTTCATCACATATGCTTGAACTGTTCCCCAAGGTTCCTTCAGTAATTATGACTGATTCATTCTCCTTATTGGTATCTAAAGAAATATCCTTTGCTTCCTGCTTCCTGGTCCAAATTTAATTCTAGCATCATTTATTTACAGTGCTGCCAGAGACAAAAATGGATACTCTGCTGCTCTGCTCTGTAGTGGTCTTAGCTGATGACTCATGGGAATTTTGAATTGGAGTTTGTGAATGACAGGGACAGGGACAAGGAGAATGGAGAGGGAGGAGTTTGGGAAGGAGGAGCAGGCATCAGGGGACCTATCTCATGCTGCCTGACAACTACAGAAATTGATGTTAACCAAACACCATGCTGTTTCACGACATGGTCATGATCAGCATGACAGACGGAGCAGCAAGCAGCTCTATCTGGATCAGGGGCTGGGACCATTCAGCTATTTGCTTCCTTTTTTGCTCCAAATGCTTCAGAGCAGCACAGACAGCCTGAAAGTCGCCCATTTGTCAGTCAAAACAGCATTGCTAGAAGGTACTTGAAAATTATCTCCCAGGATGTCCATCATCTTCAGCCAAAATCTTGCAAGAATAGTAGGTCTTCCCATGATTTCAGAGAAAGAAAGACGAGGACAACCCCCCTGCAGACCTAGCCATTAGGTTGTACTGAATGTTAATGGTAGTGTTTGGGAAGTTGTAATGTCACAGACTTATTTTGTTTTAGATAGAAATGCTACTTTTAGTGATTAGCCTTTGGTGAATTGTTGCAAAATTCAGGGGGGGGTGGATAAAATTAGCATTTTGGGAGACAGAAAGTGCATTATGTTAATTAACTGCAATCATAAGAGAAGGAGCACACCTCCCCCAGATCGGTACAGTTCTGACCTATAAGGATTCCTGCTGATTTTGATGAAGTTTTAAGGATGAAATTACTGTTATAAGCTTACACTAAAGTATAAGGTGATTGCATAACTGTGTTATAATTGGTTATGAAGAGAGTAATGGGAACTCTTCTGGTGGCTAAAGATTTTTTTTATTTATTTTATGATGACTTTGGAGCTGAATGCCACAGAATTGCAACATGGGCCTCTACAAGCTAACACACAAGAAACTCTCTTTGCTTATCCAGCCTTGAGAGTCTGTAATCACTTTACGAATTTCCAAATTCAGTAAAAAGATTCAAAAAGCATGGAAGAGTTTTGACCTCTCTGCCTTTACTAATAGCACTTCTAATGCTTTGCCAAAAACCAGAACAACAATTCAGGCTTTATAATGGTGATTTTGAAATCAGATGGGATCTTATTCTTTGCAGGAAGTTCTTTATAGGGATAGATATTCACCCCTTGTATTACACCACAGCCAGAGAACATTTTTTGCATTGTTTAAGCAGCCCAAGCCATACAAAAGACTCTTAGCTTTGAATTTATGAACCCCATTAACTTTCCCAGGAAAAGTTCTCTGCCTTATTAAATCATTCCCTGGGAGGGAAAGACAGCACAAAGCATCTTTGGAGGAGTGAGAATAAGGCATAGCTTTATAGGATTCCTGATAAAAATTAATTAGCAAAACTTACTGTGTGAATTCAAGATATGCAAATGAAAGCAAATTTAAAGACATGTGTGCAGATTGTGTTGATGCTAAATTAATACTATATTATGTGTAAAACATATAAATAGTTTACCTGTTTAATGAAATGTTAAAAGATTTGTGAGATTATTAAGTATAATAATTACATTAAATATAAATACATAGAGACAAAATATTTAATATGATTTATAGCATCTATGAATTCCACTTTTAGAGTTTTATATATTTTAAAGAAAAAATATTTTTCAAGCTTAATTAAGGATTAAGAGGTTGTATGTTGCTCTGGCCTTTAATATTTACAACAATGTTAAAGCATGTTGCTTGAAAGCAATTGAATTTGGGGGCACAGGGTTATACTTTATCGAACGCCATGTCATGCTGTTGAACAAGAATTACCTACATGTGTGTCACAGGCAGTATTTCTTCCAGAGCGAGCACAAGTGCAGACACTTTTACGTAGCTGGCAGATGTTGATTTGTGGATACCCCAGGGATGGCAGTTACAAGGTGTGTGTATATTTACTCTTGTTAAGCCAAGACATGATTTGTCGCTTATAACATGGACCTCCATTTTTGTGTAAATGTGCTTAAAATAATAACCCCATCTATTGCTATGGACAAAGAAAAGAACATCTAAAAATGTTTAGAAGAGTATATCCATAACAGAGACGAGCGTATCCATAACTATCCATACATAACATGCCTGGCAAGGCTGGGTGAAACCTTCAGCACGGTGGGTGGCTGAAACTGAGGGTAGCCCAGGCAGTGTTTGTTAAGGCTGGAATTCATTTTGTTTAACTTTAGACATTATCTAGCCACAAATTAGAGTCTGTGTCTGAACTGCTCACCCTCAGATGCCTTTCTAGTATTTAAGGCACAATTCATCTGCTGTCCTTGAGGCTGTCACTGTAGGGCGAGGTGAAAGGTAGGATGAGGTCTGGAAGTGCTCCTTTCTCCCACTGATTACAAGGGTGGTCCAAGTAACTGGCAAGGGCTGGCTTTGTAATCAATCCATCCCTAACAAGAGCAACCTCCTTTCACTGCAGTGGGGATGATTATCTGCAATTCCTAGATGTATCCTGAGGGCAGTTTTCACTCTCAGTGCTGGTCTGGGTCTCACTGTCTGCACATACCACTTAATGCAAGTCTGATCAGTTTAACTGCCTCCTGGAGACAAGCTCTCCTTCCCTTCTGGCCCTGGAATCCTACAGCATGTCAGGAGGAGACTGGCTCCAGATAGCCCAGAGACATCATGCTGCAATTCATCAGGATGCGACTGAGCTTGGTACTCATGGCTGTCCTCCATCTGCACTGTCAGGTGCTTGATTTTACCTCATGCTGCTAATGGGAAGAATGTGATCCTGCCCCCACGATTTCATGTTTTTGCTGGATTTTTAAACTACCCATTGTAAGTTAGATCGAAAGAGAAGAGGAAGGAAGGAACACTGCAGTGATGTAGGGACACTTTAGCGGAGCAGGATTGTTTTGTTCAGTGTTTGTACGAGTGCTGGAGAAAAGCAAAACCATCTCTTCAGCAATGAAGCCCCTAGCTGCTGTAGTGCTTGAAGGCTTTTAATGTCAGTGCTGAACCAGGATCCAGCCAGAATGCTAATGCACCATCCTGCAGATGAACTATAAAGCCAATGTATCTTCTGTTCATAAACCTGATGTTTTGGTTGTACCCCAGCATGAATTTTATGGCCACAGCTTGCAGGATCGACTGAACCTCGAGGTGACTGCTTTCACACAACTGCCATGTTTCACCCATGTAGTCTTTCTCCAGCCAGCAGACACATGTTACTTACCTAGTCCAGGCTTTCTGCTACTCCCATGGCAGAGGAGGAATCAGCAAGCCCTGTTTCTCATGCACAGCCAGTATATGGAGGCATCTGACTGATCTTGATGTAGGCACTCCCCATCGCTGGTGCAGATGAATGACTTCGTTACGAGCTGCCATAACTCACACTCTACTGGCACCCCAGCCATGTGCATGCTGGGTCCAGACAAAGCCATTGCACCATGTCCTGAGGCAGGAGACTAGGACTGCAGATGACAAGATGTCACTATCTGCTATGCCAGGAAAATGGGCTCACTGGTTTTCTAGTTCTTTCTTTTTGTGTCTGTGTTCCTAATAGGAGCTGTGAAGAATGGCTTTGTATAGAAGACAAGTATTTGAGTTGTTGACATCCATTAGACATCTAAAATTGGGGAAGACAAATCGCGTCATTATTCCATTTATTATTGGGTAATTCACATCCTTTCCCCATTTTCAACACCGGGTATGGATTTATGTGGTAGAAGAGATAACAAAGTAATGAATTAACATGAACTATCTAGCCCAGAAGTATTACCATCTTCCTTTCCATCATTTGACTCATGGCATAGAGTATCCTACTTATAAAAAAAAGTCATGTACGAGTCTGCCTTCAACCGCCTTTCAAGAAAGCAAGGCAGACTCTTTTCCACGACCACTGGAGACAAGAGAGAAAAAACATGAGGTTAAATTGCAGTAAGGGAGATTTAGTCTGGACATGAGGAAAGATTACTTAAGGATAAAGGCAACATTTCCTAGAGAGCTAGGAAAAGGCTGGAAAAGCAGTGGTTAAGGGCATGACTTTGGGCAAAGCAGAGTCTAGATGACCTTGTAAGCATCTTCCCAAACCTTTTCTCAATGATTGCTTGAATTCTGTGTATGTTTGCAGTGTTTCATGCCCAAGACACTCCCTGTTAAAACTCATGCAGAGTTATTGACTGTCTCTGAGTTGGTGTCGCCTGCTGACTTGCAGGAAGCAGGATGAATTTTCCCACCTGCCTGTGCTTCAATTTAACCCATGACTCTCCCATCCTATCTCCAATGGCCATCCAGATTCTTACCCTTCTGGCAGCAAAAACAGACTGCAAAGTGAAGATCATCGTCAGTGACAGGGAGCTAAAATCGGGGTTATATCCAACCAAGCAGTGTAACATTGCAGCTGCCGGAGCAATAGGTAGCAACAGTTACAGGCATGCCATGAAGAGCAATGAAAAGTAGAGAAAATAGGTATCTTGTTTATCTTCTTTTTTTTCAGATGGAAAAAAAAATGAAACATATAAAAAGCACATTAGTTGGGTCACATAGGGATTCGGCAACAGAGCCAGAAACTTAAACCAAAACTCTTCAGAGAGCCTAGAGAAGGGCCTTAATTATAACAGCTTTCTTCCTCCCAGCAGCCACAAATGGCAATTGAACATAGAAAGAAACTGTACAAACAAAACTACAAAATGTTGTCTTTCTTGGTCATGAAGGATGGGAGCCTGCAACCTGCACAAAACCCACAGAGAGCAGATTTTGGCATACTGGAAGAGATGTCTAGCGCTGGGGCATGTCAAGGACGTGCTTGAGATCCTGCATGAAAGGTGGCTACTTAGCTGGTTTCCACTTAACCTGGCTTGTTTTAATGCATCCATGTGTTCCCTGGGTGCTGCTTCAGAGCTGGAGTTAATTGACAATTTGAGGTTTATCTTACCTAATGTTGGAATATGAAGTTGATTTTAATACCTTTTGCTGGTCAGCACACGAGACGGTGCCCTTATCATCCGATTCCTGTCCAAGACCGGAGAGCAGCACTGTTGCATTTTCCACACTCTGCAGGAATGAGACAAGTTCTTGAGAGAGAGCACATCTGGGCCTGGGAGAACCGAGGAACATGTTCTGCCATGACTGAGACATAGGTAAAAAAACAACCTGTCCTCCCCTGAGCCCTAGGAAGAATTTAACTCTCACTAGATCATCACATCCTGCCTCCATCTGCACCCAGGCATTGCCTCCAATTCACCACATGTGTGTTCAGACACACATCTATCCTCACGCCTCCTTAGAGGAAAAAAACCAAATAGTTTCTCAGCAAGTCCCCAGGGTTGGGGACCTTGGCTCACCTTCCAATACTAAGTAGGAAAAACTGAAAGTTAATATTAATGTCCCATGTGCTTTGAACAAAGGAGAAGGGATTTGCAAGTAGAGGATGGGAAAACTCCACTGCATGAGCCATTTGGCAATTCTAGCTAATGCAGATGTAATCACGAAGCCCTTGCAGATCTGCCAGGCTTTGGAGTAGTGGGCTAGGAGATCAGATCAGCTAGCGTAGATGTTGCAACCATAGCCCAAAGAAGAGCTATCCAAACTGTTCAGTCTCCTGTCAGGCTTCTCTCTCTCCTCCTTCTGCTGTCACAAGAAAAGAAACTGAGAGAAAAGAACAACCCAACCCAACCCAAGCCCCCTGAGTGACTCTGATTTATTCTAAGCTGTCAGGAAAGAAAGGACACAATGTGAACTAGAGACAACGAATGCAATTAAAAGGAGAGGGGGGAGAGGCCTTCTTTGTAATCTCTGTTTCCGGAAGGCAATATGTTGTGGATTATAACGTCTCAGGCCTGGAGTGGTACCATATGGTGAAACTCTGTTCATTCGACACTAAATCCTGGCATTTTGCAGCTGTCAAGATAAAGCTGTTTATATGAGTAACATTGTAGTTTGTTTATAGGGAAATAATATGTAGCAAGTTATGATTAATCAAGGTGTCCAAAACCTGCTGCAGGCGCATGAAATAGATTGCATTTTGCAGCAGAGGCTTTGTCTCTTAAATTACTGACATCTTTTTCTTTTTTCCTTTTCTTTTTCTTTTTCCTTTTCTTTTTCCTTTTCCTTTTCTTTTCCTTTTCCTTTTCCTTTTCCTTTTTCTTTCCTTCTTCTTTTTCTTTCTTTTTCTTTCGATGTGCTTGTGTCTGTGCTGCTGTTTCTCTTTCCTCTCCAGGGTTCATCTGGAATCAGTAGGCAACAGACCTCATCCCTAGGCAGGTCCTCTCCTCCCTGCGTTGCGGGCAGAGAACCAAGGGAAAGGGCTGGAGCTGTCCTTCAGCCACAAGGGATGACTTTGCTGTATTAGCCGGAGTGGGCACAAGCTTGTTCCTTCCAGAGCAGGATACATCCCTTTTCCCCTAGAAAACCTCCTCTGAATGTCTGGAGACTTTTCTCTGCAGTGGTTCAAGATACTTCTGTTGCCATCTTCCCTTGGCCAGGTGTCTGTATGTCCTATGTACTGGACATCTGGCATCTATCTCCTTTTGGTTGGATGCTCTCTCATGCAGGGAGCAAGCCTTCGTCCAGTTGTCTGTTTATATTTCTTGCTCTTCAAAATACCCTTAGGGGAGGTACCTAGCAGTTACTGATGGAAAGACCAAGCCCCAGCTCTATCCTGGCTATCCCTCTTCAGAGGAGAACTGTAATTCTTGATTATTTAAGAGCAGAAAACAGGTGGTTTATGCCAGACTATCTCCATGGTAATCAATGCAAGTTACACTAGAAGATCTTGCATATTGTTCTGAGATCCTCCAGGGAAATGTTTTATAATCAGCCTGTCGTCCCTCTGCCAGTTTTCTCTGTTTCAGCCTTTCCTTTGTACATTTTAATGACTCAGCCCATTTCAAGAGGACAACCAAATCTTACTCTGTTACTTTGGACAAGGTTTTCACCAAACCCTGTACACAAATGCACAGTACAAACTTTGGATCAAGCCTAATACACACACATGCACATGCACACACACACACATGCATTTTGTACCCTTTCTCAGTGGTGATGCAACAGCCTTTTAACCTGTAGATTCATTGCTGCTACTTTCTCTCCTATGCCCCCAAAGAGATTTACATCTCTTTCTCTGCCACTATCAACTGCTGCCACAAATTAGTCGATATTTTCAGGTTGATCCCTTGGAATAAAATGCCTGGCAAATGCAGCCACCCCCTCTTCTTGGATGAGACATTTATGGGAAACAATCCTATTCATAGGAGGCTGCTAATAGGGGCTGCAGAGAGAGTTATAGATAATCAATCCAGAAATCACGTTTGTAAATGGCCCCTGTAGCTGCTTAATTAAGCACAGCATTCTGATGTTAAAGACATTAGGGAGCGTTAAGGTCTATTTGTCTCCACAGAAAATATCCCAATAATATATTTGCAATTGGTGCTAACCTATCCTGATATCACCTACCTTTGATAGAGTAGCAGGATAAAGTGATTCAAACAACTGTAACTTCTTGAGAAGGTGCAGAATGAATGAGAAAGGCGAGGGAATATTTGCCTTTGATGGTCTGCTGAGCAAATTGTTTCTGTCCCTCTCTCTTTCAAGTGCCACCTTCCTGTTGCATCAGTCACCTTGTGCTTTCCTCAAACCTAGTTGAAGCCATCGGGAATCTCTCTCTTATTTGCAGAGAGCTCAGAATATGGCAGGGGGCAGAGCATCAGCCGAGTTAGCCTTGCTCAGCGATGGGAGAGAAAAGGCAGGATTCAGAGGGAGGAGAGGCCTGGTTTGTTGCTCCACTTGCCACCAGCAAGCAGGAGTGGTGGTGCCTCCTGATCAGTGCTGGTCTCTGCTCCCAGGGCTCCAGCTCAGCCTGACAAAAAGGCCAAATAAGCAAGAGTCCAAGAGTCACAACTTTTTACTGCTCTAGGTAACTGTATCCTTGCTAGCAGCTGAAGGAATTGTTCATGACAAATCCTCTCCTCTCCATCCTCTGCATTTGTTTCCTTTTTTTTTTTTTTTTTTTTTTCCTTTTCCACACTCCCTGCAAATAGATGTGCAAACTGGAAATGTCTTTGGGGATTTTTTTTTCTTTCATTCATCTAAGTTCTTTTGCAATTCCTCATTCTTCAGATTTTACTCTGCTGTTTCTGTCTCTGGTGAAAACGTCAGTCTTAGAGTGTGTGATCAGCCACTCCTTGGAGACTAGACTGGGTTTTGGGAGCACTTCCGTCACCTCATTGTCCTTTCCAAAATCCACCTATTCCCCAGGCACAAGACTTCCAAAATCTTTCTCAGGTTTCCAGACAGCCAACAGCTGGGACAGAGATAATGAATTGTGATGGTCCTGTTCTAAGTGGGTAATGCAAGGCTTGAAAATACCAGACAAATTTATCAAGTCTTCAGCCTCTAGCTGGGCAAATTTCCAAGGGAAACTCAGACATACAGCAATCTTACTCAAGCACATCCCTGAATCTTGAGCCTTGCCCTCCTTTCCTTCAACTTCCAGGTACAAAGCAGATTGATTTTTTTCTGCGTAAATTTTGTTTGAAAATGAAAATGCTGTGAAAGGTGAATGCAATACCATAGAAAAGAGGCTAGGGATACTGACAGGTATTGTAATCTCATCCTTGATTTTTATATTTATTTGCATGTCAGTGAGGACTGTAATTACTTAGAATAACTTCTTGCTCCCTGATTTTTGCCTTTGCTCATTATCAGAAAGTCTTCAGCACAGCCACAGCAGTAGCGCTCTCTCAGTGAAGAAAGTTGTTGTAACTCTTGGGAATGAGTTCAGATCTCTCTCCTCCAAGTCACTATGAAATCTGAAGCTAGGTGGACTTCTCTTTTAGTGCTAATGAAACAGCAGGAGTGTTTCCATTGTGGGGAAGAATTTGCACAGCTCCCACTGAGCATGAGAGCAGCCGGGCCATTAGGTTGGCTGCAAATGGGTGTTGGGTGCCATTCTAGGCATCCTACCTCTCACTTGGCCTCCAAGTGGCATTTCTAAAGGGTCTGAGATTCTCATAGGACCTGTGTCACATCTGCTAGTCCTGTGTATTTAGCCTGGATATCCTTGGGGATCTCAAATGGCACTAGATCCGAGTTGGGGCAGGGGGGATTATATGTATAATACCTGTCTTATTAGAAGTGAAGATGCATTTTCTAAGACTATGTCAAAGGGAGCTGAAAAATAAAGTCAGGCTGTGCTGGCCTAAACAGTTAGACGTGGAAAGCCTATATTGTACCCAGCCTCCTCAGCACCATGACCCCATTGTGGGGAAAAAGACAGAGGAGAGGAGTCCATCTTACGGATACAGATGATGATAACCCTTCATTTAAGGCATGAGGTCATTTTTATTACCAATCCCCCACCATTCATTATGTGTCTTGGCAGGGTGAGAGATTGGGCTAGAAATCATCCCTGAGTTGGCGGGGTGGGTGGTGATGGGATCTTGTCATAGTTCAGTGCACTGCGCCCCCCCTCCCTTCCCCCCGCTTTCATTAATCCACTGGTGACAAGGCCACATAAAGCACTCAGTCCTGCTCTTCCACCTGGGAAAGGAGGCAACAGTGATGGGGAAGCTGTGCTGGAGAGAGGCAAGGCCTAGCCCCTGTGGTAGGGATTTACCTACTTAGGTCAGTACCTAGGAATTACCTAGGTAATTCCCTCAGTGAGGCCAAGGCTGGCATGTCCTGCTGGCTGTGGACACACAGACCTGAGGTACTGCACTCGTCCTCTGGTAGGGTACATTTCACAGGATTTGTAGGAGGATTGGGGAAAAGAGAGGACAGGGGTCAGGTGCAGATTGAATGAAACTTAAAGCAATGAAACACCCCCTTTCTCAATCAATATATATATTTTTTACAGTTCTGGACCATTATAGAAGGAAATACTTCTATCTGAAAGCTGTTTCCTTGTATAAATGGAGCTATAGCTGTTTGATGTAAGGAAGAAATGCGGAGAAGCCCATCCAGCCTCCTCAGGTGGTTCCCATGGCATTCGCTCCTCGTCTAACAGTAGCATCATCCCATGGCCATGTGGGATAAACACCTTCTCCTCCCTGTCACCTCTGCACTCAGCTTTGGGAGCCAACTGCCTTGGGACTGGAGCTGTGCACAGCGGTAGTGCCGGCTGCTGTCAGTGCGGGGTTGCTGTGGATGAAGAGCCAACAGGGGCTGCCCCAGAGGTGGCTGCATTTCAGACCCAGATTAAATGATGTCTGGGTTCCCAGATTTCCTGGTGCTGCTGAACACAAGCAGGTGTGACACCCACATGAAGAGCTTCCCTTTGCCATGCTGTCTGATCAGACTCCCTTTCGCGCCTAGAGTTGTACCACAGAAAATCCCATCTATGCAGAGCAAAACTTTTGCAGACCTCCCCAAGCCTGAGCCCTTGTCAGGTTGCAGGGGAGGACCTCCAAGGAGGTACAACTCAGCTAGCATGACCGCACAACCCAGCTGGACTCTGTTTCATGAGAGAGCATTGGTTAATGATACTACTGCTTCAGAGAGGCATGGGCAAAGCCGATGATAACGGAAACTGCACTGAAGTTGAGGGGGAGCTGGAAAGTGGCTTTGATTTTTTGAGTGCAACTTTGAAGAGGACAGCTCCAAAAACTGCCTATGCAAGTAAAATGAGGCATGACTCCTGGTCTTTGTCACACACACAGTCTGCCAATGGGGTCCCCCCAAACAATTTTCCAGTCTTTAGTCCCTCATTTCTTCCTTGTCCCTTTGGCCATTCAAGGCCACATGCAACTAGACCAAAGCCATGTTGTATAGGTTCCTGACCAGGAGTAGAAACCGCTCTCCAGTCTCAGAGAAGGCACATGGTCATGGTCCTCCTAGCACAAGGATAAAGAGTAGATAACAGATGAGGCTACCCTGCTTAGCACAGTCTCATATAACTACTGCTTAGCCACACCAGGTACCAGGGCAGACACAGTGACTGAGGCTGCTTCCCGCCCCTTAGAGTGGCAAAAACACTTATCTCTTGGGGACATCATTTACCCTTTCTGGTGTGGGACAGCGACACCAGATGGTGCCTGAGGACTTCCTTTGGCTTTTGTGCCAGAGGATGGAGTGAGCAGAGGTCTGGTGAAAGCACTTCTGGGTGATACCACACCCAGAAGTTAGTATGGTATCTCTTCTGCTCCATCTCTCTTCTTACAGGGCCAGGATCTTCCCCACTGGAGCCAGAAAAGCATTTCAGTTACTAAAACACAGGGGGTCACAAGGGGTTTGAAGTGAGGAGGCAGTCAGTTTCTTCTATGTATTTTAGGTAGTGTTTTCCATCTGCAAAACAATAGATGAACACAGCCGTTTCCTGCTGAGATCCATTACCAGTCCCTAGCTGCGCTATACCATACTTGAGGAGAGCCAATGGAAAAGTTTGCCATATCCACTGCAGAGGAGCAGGGAGGCTGAGCCAAGTGGATAGTCAGTGCCCAGATTAACATCTCAGCAAAGCCACAAAATTCCCTGAGGAATCATTGATGGTGAGAGCAGGCTGGTTTTAGATCTCACTTATCATTTTCCCATCTTTTTTCATGATTTAGGAATCTGGTTCCAAGGCTGATTTAGTCCAGGGGCAGTTTTCTCCTATTTGGTAAAATTGCAGTCAGGTTCCAATCCAGCTGCTAGAAGTCTCCCTTGCTACCACCACTGCCTGCCATGAAGCTCCCCTCTTCCTTGCCAGGTGCCCCACAGAAGGCTTTTTCTTCAACAGTCAGCTCTTCCACCTTGCTTTCCTCTATTTAGTTTTGAACTGGAAAATCTTTGAACTTTTCCCCATTACACACTCTGTGACCCTGCTTCTTGAAGTAATGATTATTAGTTTCACAGAACCTACCAGGAGACAGTGGACTTCTAAGGTCATAGTAAGTCTTAAGAGCTTAAGGCTCAAATTTTTAAAAGACGTGTCTAAACACCTTTGAAAATACCTCCAAGTGGCCACCTGCACTTTTAACTGTATAAATAAACTTAAAAGTATGGCTTAAAATGCTTGTCACTTTGGAAAAACGTGACTGACACTTCAGTCACTTCTGACTTTTTCACCTCTCATCTAAAATGTGCAGCTTCTCACATCAAGCTACAGGATCTGACTCCAAGGCAGGAGGTCATGCTTTATTTCTCCATACCCATATCCTCCTTATTTCAGTGCCAGCATATTCTGCTTACTTCATGGGGACTGGCAAGAGGAACCAGCAAGTCTGAGCTGAAAACAGAAGACAAATGTTCTTTTTCTGCACTATAAAAGCCTGACAAGTTTGCACTGCCTGTCTAGTTCTTCCATCAGAACCCACATAACCACAATAAAAGTGTGAAGGATGTTGAAGTCATCTCAAAAGAGTCAGGGGTCAAAAGGGGGAAGAGGGAGGAGGAAATGAGATAATCCCCAATAGAAAAGCACAAGGCAAAAATATGTGTTAAAAAGAAAGAGAGAAAAAAAACAAAAAAACTTATTCTTTGGAGCAGCCATGGATTTTCAGAAAGAGCAGTGAAAAGACCCCTAGGAACTGCCAACTATCCTTGAGCTTTACTAGGATCACCCTGCCCAAATCACAGGACAATTTCTTAGCTGGTGCTGGAAAAGTAAAAGAAAATTAGCAACATCCCAGGCTTTGGGAAGTTCTGCAATCTGTTTGTCATTGATTGTCATCGTGGCTGAACACAGCTGTCTTATGGAGCTTGTCTGCTGAGAATATTTATCCAAAGTCTGGGTTTTGTGGGATGGGAGGGACATGCCTTTCCATTCAGGCCCCTTCAAGGTGTCTATTACCATGAACTCAGTGTCCTCAAAGGTTTTCAAGGGCTTCACGTTGGGTAGGATTCTTGTGGCATGTAACGTAAGAGGGACCTAGCATGTATGACTTGGCACCCCTGGAGTGGGCACATGGTGACAAGGACTCATCAACTGGAGAGGGGTAACTTCTAGTAAAACCTCCTTTCATTGCCAGGTGCTCGCTTCCTCCCGGTGCTGTAACCCCCCATGTGCTCTGGTTGCACATGTCAGATCAGATCAACAGTGTGTTCCTGAAGCAGAGGACCACAGAGAGGCAGAGAGTGGCTGTGGGGCTCCAGGTGCCCAGTGAGGGAGGAGGGAAAGTGAGTCTTGCCCTCTTGCACAAGGCTTGGCAGCTCTGAGTTGGTGCTGAATACCAAAGTCCCTTCAGAGCCTTGAACCACACTGATCGGCACAGTGAAGATTTATGTGTCTCTTAAATCTTTCTGACGACTTCAGTATAAGAGCTGTGAGGTTCATAGATCTTGCTTGAGCTTTCTACAGAAGTTTTTTGGGAGGAACTTCACAGTTTCTTAGCTGAGAGTTCATCAAAATTATCAACTATCTTAGTTATTGCTAGGTTGTTTATCACCAGGCCACTTTAGATGCTCACATTATATCTCTGTGAAGTAATTTCCTAAACCATCTATCATATTCCTCTGGCCAACGTTTAAATAATCTGGGGTGCGCAGTTCACTGGACTTGAACCCTCCACTGTTCTGTCTTCCACATTGAGTCCTGGGCTCATCTCAGCTGACTTTTTCCACCTAAAAGTTAGACATTTCCTATGCATGGGATTCACCTCACTTAGCTTGAAGGGTGGGGAGTCAGCTTCAGCTGCAAAGGCCTATGCTTTGGAGCCTATGAGGCGTGTGCCTCCACACGGTCAGATATCCATTCTCCTGGCAGAGCCAACAAAGATTTAAAACCACTAAAAAGATCTTGTCTCTCCCTAAAGCAGACCCCCCAACATTTGGTCAGCTCTGGGCTCCATTGGCTGTAGTGATGACAGTTTCACACACATCCATGTGGGCCTTTTTGAATATGCATCTGGTCTAGAACATCTCAAATGGCATTAAACCTCTTTGCTTATGCAGCTAAGGTCTTCTCCCCAACTCGGGCATTTATAATGTATGAGTCTGCACCTGAGCTAAGTGTCCTGGCTCTCTTCACAGCCAATGGAGGTTGAGTCAGTGGAGTTTAAGTTGTCATTCAATCACCGAAATGTGGGTGTCATCTCTGGAAAAGATGAATCCCCCTAAACTTCATTGCCCACATTGATTGTCTCCTCTGACAGAGATCTGAGTGTGACATGATCAGAGACAGATGCTGCACTGCCATCCATGAATCCCATCCCTAGATGGTTATCTAAACTGCTTCCACAGTCACTGACAAGAGAGTGACACCTCTAGAGGGCGAGTCCATGCATCTGTCTTAGATGCCTCACACCATGAGGGAACCCATCTTCTTTCCACTGACTGCAGAGACGTAAACCTGCTGTTCTTGCGCATCTCACATGGACAGCCTGTCGATTTGTTTCAAGTCAAGGGACACCAACATTCTCATGGTCAATGAGAGCTGATCACCCACAAAACCTGACCTTCCGCCCATGGCTCCTGCAAGCGTGTGAGGAACCCTGGTGATATCGTATGTGGATTGGGAAACGCCTGTCTGTGGAGGCAGATTTCACTTGCTCTGTATAATTTTGTTCAGACACATTAGAGCCAAGCTGTTGCTGCACTCTGTGGAGGTCAGTAAAGGTGTACAGATGGGCATGGCACAGCTAGATCCTCGACTGTGTAACTCAGCATCCTTCTACCAACAGAAACATCAGCCTGCAGGCTGGGAAGTACAGGCTAATTACCTAATTACCAGTGACCTTAGACCTCATTGCAGGAGAGAAAATTAAGAAATATACTGAAGGAAGAACTCTTTTGATTCATGCCAGGCGCAGATTGCCCTCCCCCATCATCCCCAAGCCTGCATATACCCATAAGAAGCAGAGGATGAAGCAACTGTTTCAAAAGATTCAGTAAAGGAGCATAAATACACGTTTGTTTATTAAGAGTTCCCTTTGGCTTTGCCAGAGTATTCCTCTATAAAAATACTCCTGTTCTCCTTAGAGGGATTTTTTTTTTTTATCCCCTTCTCCACAGAAAATTGAGAAATATGTTGTGTGAAATATCAAGACTAATTAGACCAAATGGTGCTCAGATCTGTTGCTGGTTTTCTGGAGGATTGCTGACAGCTTAAGAGACTTTCCTCCTTTTTTTTTTTTTTAAGTAATTATGAGCAATTCCTCACATAGTTGAAATATCCTGCGGAGACTTTAATGAATAAGGGATGCTGTGGTGATGGCGAAAGTGTGTGTCTGCGTTGTGTGCTAGAGAAAGGGGCACATCATGTTGGGAGTGCTTCTGGATGCATAGCACATGTGGTGAGGAATGTGCACTTGAAAGAGAAGTGTGCATTGCGGTCAGTTGTCGCATGGTCATGTGGGAGGGGAGGAGGGTGTACTTTGTAGAGGTTGTGTCTATATTATATTAGTGGTTTTTCGAAGTGAGCAGTGGTTAGGGAAGCATTTTTGAGGGCAAGGAGGTTTATGGGTTTCTCCTGCAGTGCAAAGAAGAGTGTGTGCAAGGAACCGGTGGGCTGTGGTCCAGGGTGTGGACGTTACTGCAGATGTGAGTTGATAGGTAAGGCTGGCTGCGTGCGAGGAGAGGGGGCCGTGGGTGATATGGGGATGGCTGAGGCAGGTGGAAACGTGTGCATACATGCCTGAAGGGATACAAATGTGTGTGGTGAGCATGGTGGTGGCAAAAGGTTGGGACGCATGCAGAGAAAACCTAGTCACAGACTCCTCAAACACCCTGGGTCGCTGAGCTGAGCAAGCATCTCAAAGCAGATGCTGAACCCCTCTTTTCCATGCAGCTATTGGGACTTGGTACTTGTGTCTTGTGGGTAAATTGCTGTCCAGCACTGAACCCATAAAGATGTCTTAATCCCAAACTGCTGCCCGAAAGAGAGGGCTGAGTGCCCCGTTGTGGCTCAGACGGTTCTGTATACTTGCCAGGGAGGGGTGCTTCAAAACATCACACGCAAAAGCAAAATGTCATTGCAGTGTCCTCCCCTCATTGTGCCAGTCCTTACAGAGGACAACAACCTACTACTTCTTCCACTAGCAAAGGGTTTGTGGAAACCTGGTCTGCAATGCGAGAATCCATACCTTGTCACCCAGCCCACAGAGTTCTCTCAACATCAGGATATGAGCAGCATCCTTGGCCACAGCAGACTTCACCACCCTCTACCTGTCACCCAAGCTTTGGCCCAGTCCTGGACCTTCTCTGTCATTTTATGAGGCTTTCATTTGAGTTCTTGCTCTTCTTTTTCTGGCTGGTGCTATTTCCCTCCACACTGAGCTGACAGTTACATTAAAAGACCTGGAAATACCATAGCAGAACTAAAGCAATTATTGTAATGTAGCTTTAACGGGAGCTGTAATCAGAGAGAATTAAAAATGTGCCAGTCTCATCACAATTTGCTGTTCTTGTGACCTTCCAGGGGTATTGTCAGAAGAGGAATCCGACATCCCCTCTGCTGTTACCTCCTTTCTCTTAAGGAAAAGAAGGAGAAGAAGGGAAAATAAATCCAAATCCAGCTGGTTCTTCCTCCAGGGCTGCCTATGGGTCACATTTATTCCGGTATTGAAAGATGGAGAAAAGTTATTCAGGGAATACAGCCCAGTAGTCCCTAATCCATCCATATTAAATCTGCCCAATAGATCCCACAGCTGTTAAGGTGCAATCTGGGATGCAGAGATCACTGGTGCATGGAAGTGATATGGGTTTAGGAGATGACCTTTGAATGCAGCTTGTGATAACAGGGCAGCCAGTACGATCAGAAGAGGATAAGGCAGGGAAGAGACGCAAGAGATCAAACAAGAACCAGTACCCAGCAAGGGAAAACCAGAAAAGCTTGCTCAAAGGCTTCAAATTCGGAGGAAACAGAGGTGGTTTTGGTTTCTAAATCTATGCCTTGCCAAGCTGCAGTCATGCTACATCTCCTCAGGGATGAGAGAGGGAGCCAAGGTCATGCAGCGTGAATAACAGTGCTGCAACTCTGCCTTTTTCCTTGCTGTCCCTTCCCCCCTCTAAATTCTCCATTAATGGCACTAATACTCTTTCACCCTCATTTCAGGCAAGCTGCAGTGAGAGGGTTTTCACCCCTGCCACTGGCTAAAGCCCTCTCACTTTTCAGCAATATCACCAACAATACTCCCTGGCCGCTGCTAGCCCGGCTCCTGCCTCCACAGAGCTCCTTCTGCCAGGGTCATGCACGGCCCACAGCTCTGCTCTGCGCCTGTCACAGCAGCAGCCTACCTCCAACGAACATCAGCAAGACCATCCCTTCATCCCAAAGGACTTGCATTTTGCAATACTTCCCCCTACCACCCACCCTCCCCATCCTACAGCAACTGCCAGGACTCACCTGCATCCACTGTTTGTGTCTCTGGAAGGATACAGCCTCGCAGGATGTTCCAGGATGGGTGGCTGTCCTCTCTGTCACCTTTCCTCATCACTGGTTTGCTCCAGGTCTTTCTCCTACAAGCTGTTTTTCCTCTCTGTGGCCTCCTCCAAGCTCCTACCTGCTGCTCACTGGCTCATACATGAATTGTTTGAGAAAGGAGGTTCCACTGGAGGGCCACAACCCTCCCTGTGCAGCCCAGACAGACACCTCCCTCTCTCTACACCTCAGCTAAAGGAGTCAGCAATGTAGAGGGCCCATCTGCAAGCACGGGCTGGTGGGGCTTTACGTCCTCTCATCTCAGGCGTCACTGTGTATTCAAGTGCCCTGACACGGCTAGCAACAGTGGCAGCTTAAATCCTTCGCCAAGTAACCCGTGGCACCTTTCAGAGCTCCCCAATAAATGCAGATAAATTTCCCTCTCAGAGCAGATGGATGGTGCAGTATGGTTAGGTGAAATGCGTGAATCAGCCATAACATGTTGCTTCATGCACCCAGAGCAGGCTGAGAAGATGCCAACAAGCAACAAGTCCTTGACTTTGATGGTTCTAGATGGAGGTGTCCAGGAAGCCTTTTTGTCACAGGTGTCAGTGCATGCTACGCTTCAGCAAGGAGACCATGACTGTGACCATTGCAAATCATCAGGCCTAATGGTGAGAGCAAAACAAAGCTGGTTACCCGGCGATGAGGTGATGCAACAGATTGCCTCACTGTTTCTAGAGTCATTGTGCTAAGCAGCAGGTGTAAAATGTGCCGTAATTAGAACTTTCCAATCCACTCAAAATATACGTCCTGTGAAGATGGGAAGGATTTCCATCTTTTCGAGTTGTGGGGAAGCCAGGTGAGTGTTTCATCTGCTTTCAAACCTAGCACAGGTCATGAGTGTCACAAGATGTAGGGAAGATCAGCTCCAAGTGCTGTCTTTCACAGTTAAGTTACCACAAAACTTCAGGGCAGAAGCTGTGTCTCTTCCCCCCCACACCTCTGAATTCTCAGGCAGTCTCAGCAGTGCCATGAGCACATGAGCAGCTTGCAAGGCACAGAAACATTTATGGTCTCAGGAAAGCTAGGGTTTCCTGAATAGGGAGGTTCTGCCCAGATTTGCAGTTTAAGGACAACATGTTTTAGGGTATTGTTTTATCTTCAGCACAGAGCCTTTTCCAGCCACTTCAAAAAGGATGGAATTTCCCATTTGCCTGTCATAGTGCTGGGGGAAGCTGTGACTCTGTCAGAGTTGAGATCAGGACAAAAAAAACCCAAAAATCAAAAAAAAAAAAAAAACCCACCACCTTCAAATATCTGAAAATGGGAGCAGCTCTGCAACTAGTAGGCAAGACAAAACACTTAAAATCCACCAAGTAAAAGTGGTACCAGGCCTTGGGCAGGCAGGAAAATGATGACAAGGAAGGCACAATGCCATCCACCAGCTCAGAAACAACTGCAGAGGTCTACCACCTCCATGAAAAGGTAGAGGCCACACTGATATATCTGTGGGATGAGCCTTGAAGGTATGAGCTTAGCTGGCCATGGCAGTTAGACTGTACTACACCTCACTGAGTGTAAACCTATACAGGCCTCCATCCTTGCTTTAGACTGTAATGGCAAGTGTCAGTCAGATATACTGCTCTTCTTCCATGAGATATTTCAAAGAGTAGGAAGGAATAAAGAAAAGGAGAAACAGAGGAAAGTCCAGGCTGGGGAGGAGGATTGCTTAAGAAGCTGTTAAACTAAGGAAGGGAGTAGGAGGCGGCCATTACCATGTGGCAAACTATGTTCAGTTCCACTCCATGCTTTCTTTAAGATATCACAGGATTAAAACCACAGGAAAAAGGTGTTCTTTGGAAACAGTCTTTGCACTTATCATTAAAAAGAGGTGGGGGAAGCTGTGGCAAAGAGGTGAGCACAAACACAAAATGAAGTGAAAAACAGACTTTCAATTATTTTCTCATGGAACTGGGATGAACAGACCTCAGAGCACTGCAGTTACTGAGAAATATTCTTTGTTTACTAATTTCTGACTTTGGAACAGTTTAGAGAGAACCATCCCAGCACCACAGAGTTCAGACATCTCCTTTGGTCGCTATCTGTGTTTAGGAAAGCAGTCTGTGTCCTAGCAAAGCAACGGATGCCAGACATCCCACATCCCAGAACACCCCATCTGGCCTGGACGTCAGAGGAGTTGTGATGAACTTTTCCAAATGTAGCATCAAGTGCCATCTGAGATGCCCTAGGGTGTCTGAGGCTGGCAGATTTGACGCAGGACCAACTGGAGAGCCACACTGTTTAGGGCCTTGCTAGCTGTGTGTGTTTGATCATAGATCCACTGTTGTTCCCTGCAGGATATATCTGTTCTAGTCCTGATCATGACATTTTCCCTTATACACATAACTTCTTCCACTCCAGATGCATGCATGCTCCGTTCTAGATACTGTTGTTATCCATATAATAGGCACACATGCTTCATTTATAAAATAATAAAATAATTTAGGTTGGAAAAGGCCTCCAGAGATCATTTATCCCAACTGCCTGCTCAAAGTGGAGGAGGGGGTGACTGTAGACAAACACATTTTGCTCTTGAGATCTTTCTGTGTTCAGTTTTAATGCCATGATTGGCCCAGCACTGACACATGCTTAGGATAGAGAGTCTGCCCTGTCCTGCTGGAAGTAACAGGAATAATATTGGGCAGCAATGCAGCCTTATGACACCAGCAGCTAAAGGAGAGTCTCTTAATCTGAGTCTTTTAATTCAAGTTGTTGCACGGTATGACCACAGTCCCAATCCCACTTTCTCCCAGAAGCGAGGAACAACTTGTAGCCCAGGCAATATTTTTTTGGCATCAGTAGCAGAGGCCCACAGGCTTTGCTCTGACCTAACACCGCAGGGTCTCCAGCTGCTCTGGACTGGCTGTGGCCAGAGCTGGTTGTCGCTGTGGTCACCAGGGTCTGGTGGCCAAGGGCCTCCTGCCCGCCCGGCCTGAGCTCAGCCCCGGGAGCACCCGCAGGGCCAAGGGCTGCCCCCGGGCAGTCCCTGCCTGGCAAACAACAGCCCTGTGCGACCCGCGCTGGGCGCTGGGCAACTCTCCCGCTGGAGCTGGGGCCGGGCAGAAGGGAGCTGGCGGTGGGGAGAGGAGGGGTAAAAACAGCCCCAGGTGGACCCACAACTGGAGAGGGAGAAACCCCACCATGGACATGACACTCCTCATGGTGAGGATCTTAGGGTGGTGAAAACTCGCAGTGACAACCCCACCTTCTGCTGAAGGAAGACTGGTCTTCGACCGTAGGGCCTGGAGGAACACTGGCAGGGTGAGCATCACACCAGAGAAAAGGGAGACACTAGGTAGTTCAATTTGTATAAAGATGTTAGTGTTATTTTTAATGACTTTTTTCTGTACTACTTTGGACTGTGAGTCTTAGTGTAACTGAACTAACTTGTATTTTGATTAGACTGCTAAGACTATAATTAGGTTAACAATAAGTTCTTTGTTCCATACATATAGTGTGTCCTTTTGTCAGTAACAAGATTGTGAGTGTAACAAAATGCAGGAGCACTGAACCTGCTTAGCCTCCTCTCTGTGATCAGTCGCTTTCTGTTTTTCTAAATGGCATGAAAATATGAATGACAAGCCCAGTCTTGTTGCCAGTTGCTCTTTGCAATCCCCTCCAAAACTGATGGATTATTTTCCAGCAGACTCAAGCAGAGCTTGATGTAATGTTTGCAGGTTTGTATCCTTTAAAATAAAAATCCTATGACTGGGGGACAAAAGTGCAATGAAAAAGATTGGATCAAGATACCCTGGCCATTAAAGTCAGGGAATCGTACTAGCTGAAAGGTCTTAACTCTCAATCCAAAAATAAAATTTACCTTTTCCTCTCCTTTTTATTATTTTGCAAGCCGTTACATCAGTGCTTACTGCTGCAGGAATGATCTTAACTAATTTTAAAAATGTTGCAGATACCCTAACTTTATCAGAATTCCCTGCTGCAAAAATATCTTATCTGAGGACTAAGTGTGCTGGGCATTGAAACCACTCATCTGTGTTCTGTAGCCCTCACACAAATAGCACAGATTTCCTTTCAGGTCTGGGTTTTTGAAAGTGGAAGGATTTGTATAAATAGAGCATTGCCAGCAGGTTGAAGGAGGTGATCCTGCCCCTCTACCCAGCACTGATGAGGCCGCACGTGGAGCACTGGGTCCAGTGCTGGGCTCCCCAGTACAAGAAAGATATGAGTCTATGGAAGAGAGTCTAATGAAGGGCCACAAAGATGATTAAAGGACTGGAGCATCTCTCATATGACGAAAGGCTGAGAGAGCTGGGAATGTTCAGCCTGGAGAAGAGAAGGCAAAGAGGGAATCTTTTCCATGTGTATAAATACCTGATGGGAGGATATAAAGAAGATGGAGCCAGACTCTTCTCAACGGAAGTGACAGGACCAGAGGCAAGGGGCACAGACTGAAACACAGGAAATTTCATCTGAAGATTAAAAAACACTTCTTCACTGTGAAGGTGGTTGAACATAAGAGCAGGTTGCCCAGAGAAGTTGTGGAGTCTCTATCCTTGGGGATATTCAAAACCCAACTGGACATGGTCCTGGTCAGCTTGCTCTAGCTAACACGCTTTGAGCGGGAAGTTGAACTAGATAATCTCCAGAGGTTGCTTCCTAACTCAACTGTTCTATGATCCTCCCTTGGTAATGGAAAGCTCTGTGTAGGCTGAGCGTAATCCAAGCTCTCCAGTGGGGATGTAGTGCTGACACACTGCTTACCTGTGAGTCCACAATTACTTGTGCAGGCAGTGTGGCTTGTCTGCAACTGTCAATTTATTCATTTCACACGGTCACCAAGACAATCCAGTCAGCAGGGTGCATCTGGATGCCCAGCAGCCTTGGAGACAGTGGCACAAAGTCACATTTGTAATATATGCCAGGGACTATACATAAGCATGGAAATCACCCATGTTTGATTTTTGGCCTTGCAAAAGAATTCCAGCATCACTTAATTTGTTTGGAAATGGTAGGGTAGGAAAATGAGAGTTACATCTTCCTTTTACATCCCAAACCATTGGCTAGGGTTTGAATCATCCGCAGAGTCAGCTGGGAGAGAGTGGGTGGTCCCCTCACTGACCTTAGCAGCATGATATTAGAGAGAAGACTTAAATCTTTTGTTTGGAGCAACAGTCTATTACTACACCAGTACATCTGTCGCCAAAGAGCCTCTTTTACCCCTTAGCGCAAAGGAGAAGCTGACACAGAACAAAGGACTTCAGATTCTGCCTAGAATGGGGATGGTCACTCACATGCACACAGTTGCTGTGATAAACGTGATACACACTGTGTAACTTACATTAGGTGCAGCAAAATTTCTCTGCTGACCCAAAACCTTCTTTACATTGCAGTGAAAACTAATGGAGGGCATTGATTGCAACACTAACCTCCATAAATTGTTAGGCAGACTATCAATCTCCACGTGGCAGAGCTTGATGTATGACCCACTGTAATGGCCCATGAGGTCACCTGCACATGTTGACTGTCTGGGAATGAGATAACCTGGCTGTTACTCACTGAATGCCTCGGAGAACCAAAGCTGGAGAGGCTCCTTCCATCGTCTCATGGGCAATCACAAGAGCCCTCAGCCTCCATCCTGCCAGGACACTCCTGTTGTCTTTGCAGGGATTAGGCAGCGCCATATGAACTCTGAGCTGGGATTGCTGTTATAACTGGGCCATATTTTCCTGATTAAATCTTTCCTAGTCCCTGTAGCAGGCATCTACATTAAAGGTGGTTATTTTCTAACCAAAACACAGCCTAAAATCAGGTGGTGCCTCAACTGCAAATGCCAAGTCCCCACAATACCTAAGCAAAGGGTCCTCGACATGCTCGAAAACATCCTGATCTGTGGACTGAGGTACTTTGTTCCCTCCCAAACTCAATGGATTCTCTGAGCTGAACATGAGGATTCACCAGACAATCCAACTCTGGTTTGGGGGGGACATCACTCACAGATAGCACTTGGACAGCATCTCATCAGAGTCACTTCCTTTCCAAGGACATGGGAAATGTGCCAGTTCTTCCTATAAGTGCCTCCATGCTTGCAGTAAACATTAAAAAGATGCATTGTGATCCAGTTTTGTTCCAGGCTCAGAGGAAGATCTCACAATAGTATTCTCTGAAAACTTGTTCCAGACCTGAATCCTTCTAAGGAGGAATCATGCTGGGATGTGCTGGACATATATCTTAGAATTCACGTTTCTAGTGTGAATCAGATTACATTACCCTGGGGAATGATTTCAGGCATCTGATGGAAGCTTTCTCTGAATTTCTTTCTTTTATTCAGAGCCAGTTAGATATGGGAAAATGTAGGCTTTTGGTGTGTTAGTAGAACATGCGAAGACAAGAACCAGTCAGCAGAAAAGTTCCTAGGAAAGCGATTTAAGGACCACAGAACAAGGCATTTTGCCTAATCAGCAATGTTGGAGGAATTATTTTATCTGAGAGTTGAAGAAAGCTGGCGGATGCTCAAAAGCTTTCTGGTGGGACAAAGACATATGCTAGAAATATGAACAGCACTCAGGTAATCCTGCATGCACTGAGCACTCAGATAGTCCTGCATGCATTAAGGAGTAGGACAGTGGTGAGCTGACTCGGGGACAGAATGGGTTAAAATACCACCTGCAGGAAGCATACTGTGCTTGCTTCACCCTACTGTTGCTACAAAATCAAGATGGGCAGATTTAAAGAAGAAACAGTCCCTTGATCAAAAAGTGAAGCGCAGCCAAGAGTTTCAAAGCTGCTTCAAGGCAACAAATTGACAGTTCAGAGAGTGAGACTGGCTGTCCATGATCTCGAGATGGTTCGGCCAGCCTGGACACGTGGTTCAGCACTGTTGGTACTCATGCATCCAAATGCTCTCCACTTTCATCTTCCTTTCCAGATCAGTGTTTCACTTCCAGGTATAGCGCTAGTGAAAATCAACCCAAGAGTGCATGAATTGTCAGAGGAAAGTCCGCAGCAGGAAAGTAACTATGCATGGCTAGCAGAAGAAGTTATTATACAGCTGGTATTCTTGCAATATTCAGAAATAAGAGATATCCTACAGGATATAATCAGGTAGCATTTGGAAGAAATAGAGATCTCTCTGCGAGAGAGTTGCTTTGATGTTAACTATTTCTTTGATACATTTCCTTCTTCCTACCACCTGAAACCTGCACAGCCATGCTTCAAAAACCAAGCCAGCTGGAAATAACCTGAAAACCAACAGATCTTTTCAGTTTATAAAAGCATTTTTCTAAATACACCTGGGGCAAGCACTAGGGAGGTGAAGAGGCATTTAAGAAAAATGACAGTACAAACACAAGTAAAAATTGGGATAAACAGGCCATGAATTCTTTTAGGGTGGGAATTAAAAGAAGAATTTTCACCATCTCCTGTAGATCAGCCTCCCTGTAGGAGCAGTAAACACAAGAAACAGAAGCATTAAGATGGCTCTTGATCACTTGATATGATGGAGTGAATGTGATGGAGAAGGGAAGGACTTGATGACACAGTCTATCCTATTCCATAATCCAAGAATCTGAACAAACTGGAAATATTTTAGAGAAAAGATACAGGAATGATCTCACCTCTGCAAGAGAAACTCCAGCTCCTCAGTTAACAAAATAGTTCAGCAGTGACTTACTCTTAAAGTACTCATGAAGCAGCGGACAGATTGCTCCGAGGAACGAGTCTCTTCATCTTGCAGAAGAAAGGCAGAATTGGTCTTGAAGACGCCGTAAAGTTCAGCTTCTGCAGGCTACTTACCTGTTTATTGTCCATGTGGCTGTGAAGGCTAGCATGGTAGCTCAGACTTCATGTACTTGGTGGTATATTTCATCCTTTACAAAAGTCTATAATGATGTCAGGTATTTAACACTCTCCAGAGCAAACATATGGAAGGAACCTCCTGAAAACGCCTGTCTGCAGCAACACTATAATTTCATAATTCTTTCTGTTATGAAAGATCATCCCTTTTCAAGTCAAAGGAATTCTGGTCCGGGGAAGATGAAAGGTGATTTGAATCTGTATCCCTACGTTCTTTATATTGACATATAAGTAAGAGCTAAAGAGCACGAATCCAATTTCGGAATACTGGTGGGTGCCCTAAACATGCATAGGAGTTGATGATGGCATTTAAGAGCATGATGGGTGACAAATCACTTGGATTCCTTCTGTAACAACCCCAATGGCCACTTCATATTACCTGTTTTGGACACCTAATTCAGGAAGGGGTGATTTTCTCCTTGGAAGTTCCTCTCTCTCTCCGTTGAAAGCCCCTAGACAACCAACTCAGACCAGGTACCTAGTACCTGGCTAAAGCTATACACTGAATCCAAGCCTAAGCAACTTACCCAAGACCACACAGGAAAAGCAGAGCACTGATCTGCATCTCAGCTGGCTGCTTCCACCTCAGACCCCTCCACCACTGGGCTCAGCTTTGTAGATAATGCCAAGAGCTTGTCAGTCACCACAAATGAGAACACATGAGCTCATATCTGCCTCTTGAGGCTAAATTTTGAGAGTTTAAGGAAGTACTTAGCAGTCCTTAGCAGGGATGTGCTAAAGAAATGCAGTCATATAACACAGTGTGATTCCCTTTATCCTGTAGCTTCCTCCTGCTCCTGGCAGCAGCAGTATTGCTGAGCTCATTTTCCTCTCCTCTAGGGATGGGGTTTGGTAATCTGCTACGAGACCCCACTGTGCCTGAAACATCCAAGTAGTTTCCACACAGGCTAAAGGGGCACCAGTGATGCGGCTGTTACCCCCTCACTGCTGATTTACTGGGGTATGCAGCTGGGCTCTGAGCTAGCAGCAGAAGTGCCAGATCCTAAACAGCTCCTAGTGGAGATGCAGATGGAAAAATCTACAACTCTCCACCACGATCAGACAAATACTCATCACCCAAGGAACTGCAAGATCATCCAGGCTCTTCAGCCTGGCTCCCTGAGAACTAGCATGCCAGTGATATTGACACTATTGGAAATTGCTGGTCCTTGGAGAGCTGGGAATTACGGACTAGACAGAATATATTTATCTTAAAAGGAAAGAGGGGGATCTGTTGAGGGGGAGATTCTACATCTAAATTTCAATCATCTCCTTTATCTACTATAAAGAAAACAAGTTTCAGAGCAAGGTGGAAGGGAGGAGGTAGGGAGGGGGATGGTGGCAGTAGACCAGTTTCTTAGCAGAGAGTAGGCTTCTCTGCTTCTGCTTAATTGATTAATTCCTTCCTAGCACAGTCATCTGTTTGATGTGCTTTTCCATAAAAGCAGTTCAGAAAGTTCATGGGAGTTAATCCATGAAGATGGCTGGAGCCACAAAGCCAAGCATCTGATTAAAGGACAAGGCGATCGCTTACAGCTTAGCTGCTTTCAAAGTTGTTCCCAAAGTCTTTGCTAACCTTCATATTTCAAAGTTCACTTATTGGCATTGGGGAATTTAAAGGAGAAGGTTTCTTTTTAACAGTAGTATTATTATTGCAATCAAAAAGCAAGTAAAATAAATTCAGAGAAGGCCACACAAAGTCACATGCACACAAGTAAAAAGAAGCAGATAAAAAGATACGCAAACAAGCACACACACACAGGCTCACATTTCATAGTATATTCAAAACAGCTTGCTCTAAATTCATTACATGCACTCACCACTCACAGATACAGGCAAAGCCATTACTTGCATCTGTGCTACTCGCCCATACGCCAGCATCTGGAGAAACAAATAGCATGACTGTGTCCTCTCTGTAGGGATTTGCATCACTGCTGTGTACAACAGAGCACCTGGTCATCGAGGCTGGAACATGGCAAAATCCCGTAAGGGATACATAACTCAGGTGTTTTGGTGCAAACAGAATAATGCAATGAGGCGACTAAAGTTCTCTGACAGTGCTATTCAAGATAGTAATGGTGAGGGATGATGTGGAAGAGTTGCAGAGGGACGTCACACTCCTGAATGATTTTACAAGAAAATAGCAGCTGAAATTCGATGGAAATAAGTATAGGGTGATACACATGGGAAAGAAAGCAATCTTAACTTTACATACAGTGATGGGCTTTGAATGGACTATTACTACTCAGGAATGAGTTGGTGTTTATAATAGGCAGTTCTATGAATATGTCACCTCAGTTTTCAATAGTAGTGACAAAAAGCATATTGATTGTTAGGAATTATTAGAAAAGGAATAGAGATCAAAATAGAACACATTATTATGTCACTGTGTAAATTCAATGTGTGCCTGCTTTCTGACTGTTTTAAGTAGTTTTGGTGTCTCCATCTCAGAAAGGATATAGCAGATCTGGAAAAGACACATAGAAGGGCAACAGGCTGATCAAAGGTATGGAACAACTAAATACTCTAGGAATCTTTTGTCTGAATAAGAGATGACAGAAGCAGAATATGGTAATGGTCCGTCAAATTATGAGTGGCACTCTTACACGCTTCCCTGCCAGAGGCAGGATACTCGGTTAGGTAGACCTACACTGAGATCCATCATGGATGCATTCAGTGCTTGTATTATGTTGATGACCATCATGTTAATTTCCCAGATTCCCTAAAGGATACAAACATCATTCTATCCTAGGCAAGCACCTAGTGTCCCTGTTTGATCTTTGCAGCCCAAAAAGGTTGGATTACGTGGGTACTCAAGCCTTCAAGAGAAGAACAGCTTGTGGGTTATTCAGTAGCTCATTTCCTTGCCTTGCAGAGTATGTTAGCCCTGTCAGGAGCACCTGTTCTGAAATTAGAGAGCAAACTGAGGCCTCAAGGATTTCCAGTATGCATATATATGTTCTAGTACACATATATGTATAAATATACGTATGCACAAATATATTTGTATACATGTGTGTATATGTGTGTGTGCATTTACATGTATATATATATATACATATATATATATATATATATGTTCTATCTTTGTGTGTGTGTGTGTGTGTGTGTGTGTATAAAAAGTCCTTGTCACAGTCATCCCTGCTCTCCCAGCCAAGCTCCTCTCAGAGTCACCAGGACCTGCCTTCGCAGAGGCCTGCCTCCCTTCCAGCTGAAACTTCTTGGGATGCTCCGTCACATCCTGTCCTACACTATTACACAGTATGGCTTCCCTAGTGCCCTTTTTTCATTATCTTTCTGTGTCTCTTAGATGGCATGTCAATGCTTCTGTTTAAGAACTTGGGAATTCTTAGTGGCACTTCACGAAAGTAGGACTCTGACATCTTTTCTGGATCAGTTTCAGCCCTCCTGGTGACCCCCCAGGTTTTCATAAACCAGTGTTTCACATTTGCTGTGTGGTGTTACGCAGGATTTGAAACCCTAGAAATTTTCCTCAAGCTCTTAGAGATATGGCCATGAATCAAACCTTACTGCTTTGCAGTTGCACTATGCAAGCTGACTTTATCTTTCAGTATTACGATCAGCTCGGGAGAAGGAAAGTTTTTAACAATACAAAAGTGTATTGACCATGCAGGAATTCAACTCTACAGGGGACAGTATAAACCCACAGGAGACACAGATCCACACTGGAAAGGGCATGAGATCTGAATTGTTACCTTTTTGGTATGACTTTGACCATCTGTACTTCAGTTTCCTTGTTTACAGCAGAGCTGTCTCTCTTTCAGGAGAAATGAGTTAAAAAACTGCCAGCATTGATAATGACACTTTTTTCATTGAGTGTGGCTCAGAGTCCACACACATCAAGTACAATATTAATAGTACCCACAGGGACAGTCATTTCAGGCTCTCAGTTTCAGCACAGACTAGTTCAACAACACCTAGGAGCTTGGACCTACAAGCATCTCAGTGGATATAATTTTTTTTTTTTTTGGCAATTTATGGCAGCAGCATCTGGTGGATGCTCAGTCTGAAAAGGGATTTGTTGGGTCTCTGGAGGTAGTGTCACAAAGGATGTCATCTGGATCACAGAAAGAGAAAACAAGAGGCCCACGACAAAGCAGCACATATCACTGGGCAGATGTGCTGAGTCTGGCTACACAGCAGGTGGGAGGATTTTGTGACAGATAGTCAGCTTCTGGACCAGATATTCATGTGAAAGTGAACACTCAGGAGATGACCTTGCTTACACCTTGAGGCTTTATTTTTAAAGTCCACATGCTATGGGTTGACACAGCAGGGCTCTGGCCTCAAGTTCTAGGTGGCTATTCTTGGAGGGCTGGAGACAACTGAAGAATATTTCGTGTGAGAGTGCTGAAGGTATTAGGATCACTCTTGAAATCTGGCAGTAGATTAAGCTGTCTGTATGGACACAGCCCAAGTTCATTGAGGGCTTATAACCCCTCCAGAATAAATTCACAGCAAAAAGAGTGGCTTCAGAAGTAGGAACACTTGGTGGAATGGGACTGGTCAAGGAAACTCTAAGTCTTTAATTTATCCCAGCTAGCATTTCTCACTTGATTGAAGCATCTAAGGAGCACCACTCTAGCCAACAACAACTGGCACCTCTACGAGATGACTCACATCTTGAGCAGGAGGAAACAGTCTCTCAAGGTACCTCTCTACCTCTACTGGGATAGGGGTAGGATTCACCTCACCAAAGTCTGGTCTACTACAAGGTAGTTGTCAACATGTGAGCTAGTCACCTTGTACTCCACTCGTCATCAGAGTGGACAAAAAAGGCATGGTGCATTTGTCCTGAGACACATATTTTAGGAGGAAGAGCCCAAAATAGATGTCCAAAAAGTGCTAACATTTCTCTATTGGCTGTAGGGGAGGCCGGAAATGATCAATTCATATGGCCACTCAGAATAGACAGAGAAAAAGCATCTAACAACATCAATACAGCAGTTGTTGATGCCGGGGCATTATGAGGGAAATGAACCACTGGAGGTAGCTGGACGCTCATGCTCTCCCTAACTGGCATCTCATATTGCTACTGAGACAGAATATTGGGCTAGCTGGACGATCAGTCTGATCTCACACTGCGTTTCATATGTTCTTGCAGAGAAGACAGCTGCATTTGGTCAGATGATTCCCACAAAACATAAACGAGCTTCCAGTGTATGAGCCTTTGTCAGCTTCTTGTTCCTAGTTACTGGAAAACTCTCTTTAAAATGTCAGCTGAAACAGAAGAGTAAACTTGGCCCAAACTGGGTCACTGTACGCCTGTGGACAGATCCTTCATCTTAGTATCCTACAAATCCCCCACACTCTGTTTCCATCTCACACAAGGCACTGGCTGGGGCAGAGGTCGGTCCTTACAATGTATTCTTAATGTCCATTCGCACACCAAGGTACTGTTGTCATAGTACTGTAAGCACCTTTTATCTTCAGACCTGCAGTGGAGATAAGGGACCATATGGACCAGTGAGTCTGCACCACCCAGACTTGTGCTAAAAGCCTGTTAGAAACATGTGGGTTGGGTGTGAAGGCCCAACACTCCTCTTTGACACACAGGGCACTGAGGTGCAGGGGGATTCAATAATGTAAAGGTCACTCATTCCTCCAGAGCCTGAGTGGGAGCTCAACACGTGTCTTGCGCCACAGTCCGTTGAACCTGTCCCCCCTTCTTAAAGCATCCCTCAACCTTGGTTGCAGAGTAGGACAAGCAACAGGCAAGCTGAGTCTGGTCTACACACTGCAATTTGGAAGATTTAATCTGAGGTTAACCTAGTGAATAGGTGGACTGGTCAAACAGCATTAACTTCTGTGCAGAAACTCTGACTCTGCCCAAAGGAATTAGGATGAGTCAGATTAAGAGTGCTGTAACTCTGAATATAAATGCCTGTACTTTCTTGCAGTTCAGCTAATCCACCTTATTGGTTCAGTCAGATTTATTTCCCTATGACAACAAGTGCACAAACTCCAAGGAGTTTAAGATGAAAAGGTGCCAGGTACATTTTCACAGAAGCTGATTTAGGCAAAATTTGTCAGCCACCTTTCTCCTTTCTTCTACCTCAGTTTGGGCTTGAGTCAATTGAGTTTTACCAGTCATTTTACTTAGGGAGTACACGTGTGAAAGGTTGCCCTTCTTTGGAATGATACCTGCCTCCAAGCACCCACCAAGCATCAGCAGAGGCTGATGAATTTTAGATAGGATAGATACTTTCATGTTGTAGTTTGTAATTCTGGATACAAAAAGCAGAAGGGATATCAGACTGCCTGTTTGTACATTTATCACAGGGGAACCGAAGATGTCTCTCTCTCTCAGTAGGTGATATCATCCTATTGATGAAGGTCAAGCTGATCTTAGCTCCTTTCTGACTCATTGAATATTAGCAATGGCTGGAGGCAGAAGAAGCTAATGATTTGATATGACAGACCAGGAGGTAGCACGTCAGTGGTACAGCAGGCAACAGAATGCAGACGTGGGTGATGCCATGATCTGTTGTGACAAGAGGAAAATATCGGATGGATGGACAAACAGCCTGAAATATCCCAGCAAGGGCAGAGTAGGTAGACACATAGGCTAGTCCAGCAGTGAGAAACTTTGATCTGGGTCCATTCCCATTCCACTAGGACAAATCCAAAGCAAACCCCCTTAGCTCGTGACATGATCACAGATTTACAGAGTATGTGTCCTTAGACCAAAGATCTCATGACACCAGGAACCAAATCCCTCCCTCTCCCAAGTTCATAGATTCTGGGACCAGAAGATAGTGCTTCACTGATGGACTAATATCTCTTCTTCCCTCTATTGCAAATCAGACACCTGGTCCCAGTTACCTCAGTCTCTGTTCCAACAGAACATATTCTCTCACAGCCTGACCCCAGGCCTTGCAAATAACAGTGTCCCTGGTGCAGAGCAGAGCAATTCAGCACAGCTAGTGAGATGACTACGCCTGCACACAATGGGAAGGAAACACCCCCTAGCAGGTACCCTCTGTCCCATACTGCTCTGCAGCACCTCTGTTGCTCCATAATCCTCTTTCTAAAGATGCAGGAGGTTGGTGGACTGCAGGTTAGGCTGCATCTAGTGGCCTCTCGGAGCAGAAGCGAAGCAGTGACATGGACTCTGCTCTGCAGATCTGTGAGGCAGGAGCCTGCAGTAACCACCATGCAACATGTGCCACTTGACTAGCCTGCAATTTGCATTTACCAAAAGCCAAGAAGGCTTTTGAAGTCATCAGTTTGCTCTCAGGTGATTTTGCCTGGATTTTCTTGCAAGGGACTTGTTCTCATGCATTCAGTATCCAAGTATTTTGAGAACAGCAGTCTATTTCTCCAGGCTCATGGAGGCAGGGACAGCTGGTAGCTATTTCATTTCCGCTCTCTTGCCTTCTCATCCTGTGAAATTTCATGCCAGCTGTGGTCACCTGTTTGATTTCTCTTTGAGAGGCTGCCGTCCTCCACAAATTAATTTTGATTACTTAAGCTTGTCTTGTCTGGAAAGGAGGGAGTCTCTTAACCACGTGAGTTTGAAGCATTGGCTCTTTTTATCTTACTCTCTTTCCCCTGCACTGAGTCTAATTTTGTGTTTCTCTGCCTTCCCCAAAAATAACCTTCAGACCCAATTCTGAACTGTCTTATTCATTACATCACAGCTGTCTGCAGACGGGGCTTATCACTTGCAATCCACTCAGTTACACTTGTGATTAAAACTGATTGCAAATGTGATCCTGGCTGCTCAGCTTGGAAATTGGGAACATCTTTATAATTTTTGACAGCAGATATGAGGCCTTAGATGAGTCTGGCAGGGCTGCAGAGGTGGGACACTCAACCATGACATCTTTGCAAGCCAGTGGGGGGGGGGGGTGTGCATCTGTGAAGAAGAGGGAGGGGCAGTCGGTTTGGTAAAAATTTTGTAGGACACTCCAGCTAAAATCCCCAGATTCAAATCTGAGGAAGCTCAGTGATGAAATCAAGTCTTGACTCTCAGGACCATCACTAAGAATAGGTGAAAAGGCAGTTGTGCAGCATAGCAAATCACGCCACTGCCGGCTCTGCCCAGGACAGAGCTCTAGGAAGTCAGACTGGCTCTTTTGCTCAGGTTTGGGTCCCCATAACCCCTGGTATTGGTGTAGCTGCTCTCAGCAAAATAGCTGTTGTGCTCCTTTTCCTGATAGTGGTAGCAGCACACCTTAGGCTCCAGGACTCTCCACCACTTCTGCACCTACTACCACATCCTATTCACTTTGCATGCCTGGAGCTTTGCAGCATTGCAGAGCCTTGGATAGGCTCAGATAGCTTGTATCTTGCTCCAAAGCCTGAAAAGGAGTCCACTGGCTTTCTGTTGGCCTGAACTTTAGCTTCATCTCATAGATCTGCATTCCGTAGAGCAAGCGGGAACTTTCAGGTCATTTAATCTAATCTTTGTTTTGTAGCCCATTCATTTTCATCCACTTGTTCTCATCTAGGGACCAGTGCCTTGCGTTGAACTAAAGCATAACTTCCAGACTTCATTCTGTAAAATCCACTGATTTTCTTGGGAGCTTGTTCCAGTATGTTAAATTCCCTCCCTATTTCACTCTATTCTTTATTTCCTCTGCCCCAGCTTGAGTTACGCTTTTCTACATTTGAACAAAAGGCCCTGCTATTGTCTTCCCCTCAAACTGCCCTATCTCCATAAGAAGGCAGCTTCTCAGAATTCATTCTTATAAACTGAATTAAGTAAGTATTTGAAATCTCTTGTGGTCAGATATTTTCCTCCAGTCCTTTGAGTCATTTTTGTTGCTCTCTTCTGATGTCTCTCCAAGCATCAGATGTTCCTTTAGAGACATAGATCTCAGAACTGGGTGTCTCGGTTTCCTTCATATCTAGAGAAAAAAATGGCTTGTTTCATCTAATTCAGCACGCTCCTCTGCATGCATCCAAGGATTGCATTAGCTCTTCTGGCTAATCTAGGGCATGGCTCTAGCACCTTGCTCCAAATTGTTGGATCAGCCTGGCTGTCTCAGAGTTGGTGTTTTCCGGTACAGGCTCTCCTTCCCCTGCCCATGCTCTAGGCTTTCTCTCCTCTGAAAAGCAGGTCTTTGCAGAGAGCTATTTCTATGCCCTGGGACCATCTACCTCAAGATATTGAACTGAAGCACCTTGGAAAGGAGTGCAGTCTTGCAGTTAGCAGACATACCCAAAATGTACTGATTTTTCACTGCAGGTTCTTTTTTCTTTCTTTTTCTTTTTTTCCTTCCTCTCTGTATCAGCAGTAGGATATCAAGATCTTGGTTAGGGTTCAGAATTTAGCTGAGATCAGCCTGTGCCTGTGTCTACGTTGCCATTCATCTGTTGTAGTGCATTTTTCTAACGTTCAGTGAAGAACTCCTTTCCCCTTATTTCAGCTGTCTGTTCTTATCTTTGAAGCACACCTTGTTGCCAAGGGAAAGAAATAGCTCCTCCTAGAGGCCTGTTCATTCTAAATTATGGGTATGATTCA
This sequence comes from Casuarius casuarius, assembly GCA_003342895.1. Classification (NCBI taxonomy): domain Eukaryota; kingdom Metazoa; phylum Chordata; class Aves; order Casuariiformes; family Casuariidae; genus Casuarius; species Casuarius casuarius. Next base: position 490,054 of record PTFA01000147.1, on the reverse strand, counting down.
CCTAGTTAAGAGCATGTGTTTGCAATAGAGGCGTCTACATCTGTATGAAACATTTCAGCATTTCGGGACAATTTTCACCATAACTGTTTTTCAATGTTTGTGAAAAGGAAGAGTTTATGTGATTCCCCTCCCCTTCAAGAAGCTAGTTTCCTGCCTTTATTTTTTAGTCTGCCTTCATTTCCTGCCTTCATTTCCTCTGCTTTTCAAAGAAGCAAATTTTTCTGATTGTACAAGTGAGACCCAGGATGATAAGTTTTCTCTCATAGAAAAAAAAAACAAAAACCAAAAAAACCCCTTCCATCTTTGGGTGAAATGTGGCATCCTTCTAACAACACAGAGGAATGCTATTATTTGTTTATAATACCCCAGAGTCAGTTCCTGCTCCAGAGCTGGCTGTATTAATTTGGGACATTAAGCAGAGCATTGTATTTATTTGGAATGATAAGGAGGCATAGGGAAGTGTCCCAGCTGGGGTATGGCCAGGGCACACTGCAGACCCTGCCACAAGGTGCCTGGCTTGCAAATCCTGGCTTGAAGCATGTGGCTGCTGGCAAATCATTGCTGCCATCTTGGCAGTGGCACAAGTACCACAGACATCTGAGATTTTCCTTTGGCTTCTACCCTGGAAGTTCTTCCTTCCTTCATCATGTCACCGTGAGTATAGCCACACTATAGATTATTCTCCGCAGACACAATTTGGATGCATTTGTGGTTGTCGCTGCGGTGACCTCACTGCTCTTGAGGCTATAAGCTCACCTTGAAGACTTCTGTGGTCATTTCTTTGATAGGTAGAAAAGGATGGAGGAAAGATGCTTATTCTTACAGAGCAGCAAAAACTAAAATAAACTCTGTTGCATTGAATCTGTGGGAGCTGGATGATAGTTCCCTCCAAAGATAGCGTCTGGAGGAAGGAACATTTCCACATCTGCTGTGGGGACCTGCAAATAATCCCTGTATGGAGACATTCATACCATTCCCGATATGAGTGGGCTGAAGTGGAATAAAAACGAGCAGAGTTTACATCATCAGACCCACATGTTCCCTACAGCTTTTATTATCTAGGCCTGCAAATTAAGTCTGGCTACTCAAAACGGACTCCTGCTTTTAAACAACATAGAAAATGAGAGGCACAGATTCCACTGCAGTATGCCTAGGACATTCAGTTTCAGTATCTTAGCCAAAATTAACATGCGACTTGCAACCAAGAGGCTGCTAGTGACAAGCAGCAGCTTTGAAGGTCACCTCGCCTCCAAGTAAAAAAATAAACAGTAAATAAGGAAGCAGGCAACAATGAATAAACCAGGCAAAGCAAGAGACATTCCACTGGCTTGGACTTGATGTATTTTTTTCCTCTTCTCTGCTCTCTTCTCTCTCATTTCTCCAAAGGTCGGTGCTAATAGGAGACCCCTCTTATTGCTCATGCACACTGCAGCATCCTCACCAGCCTGTGTATTTCAGAAACCCTGATACCAATTCAGAGCCTAAGCTGAGAGCACAAATAATGTCATCTCCAGAGCTGATTACTTTAATGAGACCTTCTATCAGTGCCAGGGGCTGACAGGTGGGAGGATCCTTTGCAAACACTGTGCTGCCTCTAGACCAGAATCTGTGCCCTGATGTTAAAGAGGAATCATGGTGCCAGGTATTTCTTTTCTATGCTCCTCACCACCACGCCTAACGAGGTCCTGGCTCAGGCTCAGAGTTGACTTTTTCCAAGTTTCTTCCAGCTTGGCCACATGGCTAGAGAAGGCACAGGCTGAAATCACCAAGGGAGCTGTGTCAGAGTTATTTCTGGTCTTGTTGTGCCATGCTAGGCCCATATCTTAGATTGGAAGAGATGTTTGAAGGAGAATGTAATGGAGAGAGGAGTCTGCTTCAGATCTTTCTTCTCAAACAGAGCATGCACACAACCAAGTGTGGACCCTGTCTCACTTCCTCAATGTCCTTGGTCTCTTGGGCATCCATCCTACATATATACTCCCAGGCTCCCTTCCAGACTGAACCAGTGGCTCACTTGAGGCAGAAATCTGGGCATTCAGACAAGATAGCTTCAACAGTGTAGGGGCCCCCATCCTCTCCAGAGACAGACGATGCATGTACTGCACCAGCTGTGGCTCTAACACCATCCTGGCAGACCTCGCTCACTCAAGCAAGTTCCTGCCATGCTCCATGTCGTGCAATACATACTCTTGGCACCAAGCTCTGAAAATAACACATTGAGGTGCACGGCATACCTTGCTGCCAGACAGAAGCTTTACTGGAGCCAAATATTTTGTCAATGTCACTTGCTACCCCCAGGCATGGTCCAGTGGAAGTCCGGGAGACAGAACCAGAATGCAAGGAAATATAACTTCCTCCTAAAGAAATGCCATCTGGTTGGTAGTCCAACAAATCCAGGGGGATTGCTCTGTGGGTGTAGATGTGCAAAGGGATGGCATATGTTTATACCAAAGTCAGGTCTAGCAGGATTTGAAAGACAAGCGCAGCATTGCAGAAATGTGGCTGCTCTGGTATAGTCCATGGGCCCCTGGCTGGGAATAAACATGTCCTCTGAGCATACAGATTTTGGCCTCCTTGGTCTGCTTTCTTACTGCACTGTCACTTTTAAGACTAGACCTGCTGACCCATCTACAGTAGAAGAGGCTGGGGACAGTGCTGAGCATGCTCAGCATCTTACCCAGGTGATATCCAACTCACCCATTCAGTTTGGACGGATTTAATATGGGAGGATATATGCTGGGATATATGCTGCAATCCCAGAAGACCTGGAAGAGTTTTGTTACTTCTTTGGTGAGGGACAGTAGCATACCTCCCAGTGCCATGTTCAGACCTTCCTTAACACAGAGTGGATGCTGTATGGTCACACCACGGCTGAGCTGAAACTGGCAATGTGATAGAAAGCACGTGTGACTTCATGTGTTCCTGCCTGCTCACAAACCTGGGGTTCATCTTGCAGTGCAGAGCTAGTCATGATAATTTTGGATGACTGGGGTAACGCCAAACCCCATCAGAAGACTTCAAGGAGCAGGGGAAATGTAATGAGCTGTTTCAGCAAGGTGCCTTATCACCTGCAGCATCTTCCACATCCCAGGAGGGACAAGGGGTGTCCCCGTGTACAGCAAAACCCACTGAAGTTCTCCATTCCCTCACCAGCAGGTCTGGTGGGGCGAATCAAGTCCTACCTCTCCCTCTATGGCTGAGACACAAATCTGTTTATGCAACTGGCTAGAGTTATCTCCACAGAAGGTAGAAACTGGCTGGCAGGAGACCAGACAAACTACTTCTTATTTCCTCAGTATTGAAGCTTCACCAATTAACATGATGATAATTGTTACCCCCTGGGCCAGACATGATTAATCAGCACTTTTTCTTCTTCCATTTTTTTTTTAACAGCTGGGAAATGTCATTGTCTCTTTCAGTAGAGTTTGAAAGCTCCTCCATCTGGACAATCTAATTCCCAATGTAAATACAGAGAAAGGAGGGAAAAGATCAAGGGCATCCCAAGGGAGCCCCCCACCCTGCCATTACTCAGCTCAGCCTGAAGTGACTTTCCCCCCTTCCCTCATTGTCCTGGCCTTTGGGAACGGAGCCAGCCACTCCGCTGAAGGGGAACTGAATAGGTGACTGTACATTGAAATTAAAGGAATAGAAAGCAATGATTAATGGCTCGTTAATGCTCCACTGTTTTACACTCGGAGCACTTTGTTTTAATGGGGTGTGCAGAGAAAAGAGAACAGAAACTGCGCATATGTGGGAATATAGCTTTATATACACAGATCTTTCTCTCTCTCTGTAATGTTCATCATTAAGTAGAGCCAATCCAGCAATCTTTAGCTTAGAATTACAAGGAAAGCCTTATATCTAGCTCATCTCATCTAGTGTCTCGCAACTAAAAATGGAATGGAACAAAGTCATTAAAAAAATGTCCTCTAACTAGCAGTTTCCAAGATAATTGTTTTTCTCCTTTTGGTTTAATTATAATGTGGACCACTTGATTAATTAACCAAGTTTCTATAGCCCCTCCTCTTGGCCTAAGAAAGCTCCACTTAGGCTTGCTGGATAATAATTATTTGTTTTCCAGCCTGTTTAAGAGATATGGCTTGTGCAGGACCATCTCTGTGGATAATAGTTTAAGCTGTTCATCATCTTATGTGTTAACATATGCCAATAGTTATCTATGTCACTTCACTAGATGAATAGTTAGAAAGAGACATGCATTCTTCAGTCATCTTTAAATAGTGTGTGTAGGGGGGTTGATTAAAAAAAAAATTCTATAAATATTTTTAAACTTCTATTCAGAAACATGATCAAACTAGGCTGGAGACGAAGTTCATCTTCTGTGATTGTACCCAATGTCTAATCAGTGTTGTGATTAGCAGCAGTCTGTAAAACTGGATGCATTGGATGAATCTATTATATGGGGTCAAGCGAGATAGGTCATAATGATCTTTTCTGGTCTGAGACAGGAATTCACCTCACCTGCTTCAGGTTTCTGCAGAGTAGACTTTTCCATATGATCTAGTGGTCTAGATTATAGCCTATGGAAAGAAACAAGTGGCCTGATTTTTTAAGCAAATATTTAAAATAAGTCTGATGAATGGTTACCTTGAAGTATCATTTTCCCTCTGGGAGAAAAAGGCTCAGATGGTTAGTTCAGATGGTGATGTCCACTTGTAGATACCCAGAGCTGGCTGAGATGAACCCCAGCCCTTCACACAGGCTGAGAGATGTGGGTGTAATGTCCGTGCCTATAGGAAAATAGGAGAAAAAAGAGAAAGAACCGCACTCATGAGGGGGTTGACCTAGCAGGAAAGAGTGGATTATTCCATCTTGACAAGTGGTGCCACTTCCAAAGCCTCCAGCAGTCTGCACCAACACTGGAGGGGAAAAGGTTCTGGAATGAAATGTCTCAGATTTGAGACTGCTGCATTTTGTGGTCAGCCCAAACTGATGTGATAGACTTGTTATCCATCCTGTGCCTCACAAGTTGATATCTTTTCTCTGGAGTGAGTGCTTGCAATGCACTTTCACATGGAAAGATCTTCCTCAGTTTTGAGGAATGTCTATATATACGTGTGTGTGGTTTGGTGGGTATCGGTGTGTGTGGGATGAGACAGAAAACACCACTGAGTTAATGTAAGTGCCTTTCCCATCTCTCCTGCTATGGTGGAAAGCAGAAGGGATATCTTCATAGTCCAAAAATCCAAAGCAAAATGGAGCCACTATGCTAATAGCACTGGCAAAGGTAAGTTGTCCTTAGCTGTTGCCAATGAAACTGCAGCTCATGCTGCAGTAGTGGCACTATAGCATTATGTGTGAGAGATGGGATGCGTTTTCAGAGTTCAGCAGAGCAATAATGAGCCTCTTATTAACTTGTTCTATTGCTTGCAAGTCACTTCTGGTATCTTCTGCATAATATCCATGAAAATAAGTCTAGAAATGTGTCTCACTGCGTGCTGAAGTCTTCCCAAGGAAAAGCCTGAGATCTCTTGGAACATTTGCCAAAGCATTAGCCTGTGAAAAGGCCACAGAACTGATCCCAAATATCCTCTGCTTTTTTGGAAATAGAATAGTTGGTGGCAGTGATCTGTTGTTTCAAGAATTCTGGGAACATCTGTGCTATGGGATATGCATGTTGGTGATTTATCTCTTTGGGGTTTTTCCTCTGTGTTTGGTAGTCATCAGAAAGTCATGTTCATTATTGTCATGCTTGGTAAAGTTCCCAGTGTTGTCAGATTTCCCAGCTTAGACTGCAGCAATGTTTCACATATTTTGCCATCCAGAACAGCATGGGATGCTCCAGAAGAACCTCACTTCCAGAAAGCCCAGCTGCATCTCTGCATTGCTGCAAGGCACCTGCTGTGACTTCAAGGTTACCAGCTGCAGTGGGGGTCTGGGAAAAAGTTTTTGCCAGTAGCTGTTTGTATGGACAGCAGAAGGGATCAAACACCTCAGCAACAGTAGCACGAATCCTGCTAGAATTAATCTAGATCACACATCCTAGGATGAGCTCTTTCGGTTACTCTTTATATCAAAGTCATATCAGAGCTTCTTAGGGCTTTGCCATAGTTACTAATCAATAGCAATTCTAACAAACATCTCCAAAGTCTGACTGAAGAGTATATTGTCTTTGTTTTCCTTTTTTTAACCCACAAACCAAATTATTAAAATCTTTCTTTCTGTAACTGGGGAGCTTTTATACATAATTATACCCACTATTCAATTTGCTTCAAGTCATAATCACAGGTATTAATCTTCCTGTGTTTGTTCCTGCATAACGAGAAAGAAATCTCAGTAGGGTCAATGTGGTGATGTTGATCTATAAAGCACAAAAATGCTTTGGTTTCCTGGAGGTGCCTCTTGCCAAGTTTGATGCCATTGCATTGCTCTCTGTGTAACAGCTTCTTGTTTGATGTGGAAGATGGTTTTGGTAGGAATTTCTGCATTGAGAAAGGCAGATACCTGCCTATCAGGTCCCTTGGCAATGTGTTGTTGAACAGAAGTGTTTTTAACCTGGTTGCTAACAACCAGAAGTGACATCTGTGAAAGCAGGAACATCAGCATGGCTACAGAGACAGCCAGTGCTCAGGTATCTGTCTTCTGTTTCTCTCTCTCTCTGCAGAAAGCATACTGCCCAACACGGCATAAACCTTTATTCTGCTGCTTAGAGACTGTTCATTTTATCATCCTTTGCTTCAACTTGCCTCTTCATTCAAGTCCTTCTCTGCTAACAAGGGGTCTTAGTGGTTGTCACTTGCAAAGGGATCTGCTCTTCCAGATATGATGTATTGCATGCTCAATTTGTTATGGCCAATGAGCAGATCTGCAAACAGCATGACCAGATCTGCAAACAGCATGACAAACTGCACTTCAGTACACGCTGTTTCCCTTCGGTATTCATCTTTTCCTCGTCAGTCCCCCGACTCTCCCCATTAGCTGTATTGCTATTACAGTACTCACTCCCCCTTTTACCTCCCCACCGCTCTCATTTTTCCTTTTCTGTGGCTCTAGTATCAGATTTGCTCAGATGACAATTTGAAATTCATAGCTCTCTCCCCTCCCTCTCAGCACAGGGATTCAGGACCTAGCAGCAACAGGCAAATAGATCATCTCCTCATGAAAGAAGGGTTTCTCTTAGCTGCTCAGGACCAGTGACACATCTGCCAGCAGTTCTCTAACCAGACAGTACCAGGCACTGGCCCACATCCTATCAAAAATGTTACAGTAAGGGGTTATTTGAACATAAGTGGTAGCACTGATCAGCCTCTTGTACCAAAAATAATGCTAATATTACAACTACTACTAAAACAAATCCATTCATGTGATTGGCTGTTGAGTGGGCTGAGTTTCCATGGCAACTGTCAGCAGCAAAGCCTGCAGAAAGAAAGTATTCTGTTTGAAATGGCTCAGTTTTCTGCCACAAAGTTCATACAGAACAGAAACACATCAGATTCCTTTGTTAGCTACACAAATTAACCCCTCCCCAATGCCCCCAAAATGAAATAATCCATTTTTGGTGTGGATCTACCTTTGAGGTAGGAAATTTGTACAAGAGATTGCCATGAAGGGGGGCCCAGCTGATGGGTACCTTTATTCAAACCTGGCTACCTTTATCCTTTCTGCAGCCCCCGTTGCTTTAGTGACTGTAGTTCCACCCGAGGTTCAAGCAAGAGCCGATCTCAAGAAAGCTTCTGCTCAGGTAGGATGTGTCACAGACAGCCCTGGTCCTGCCCAACCATCCCTGCCTCTGCCTAAGGAGCCCTTGCCTGTAAACAGTCCAGCGCATCAAATATCTGGATTTCAGAAATGGTTTGGACTGAAACTTGACCAGTGGTGGAGACAGATGATCTGTGTGTAGTGTCAGAAAGAGGTTTGCTTTTCCTCCAGCTCTGCTCTTCCATGAGACTCTGCAAATACCACATTGCTGAGCATGACTGCAGGATGTAAAGGGGAAGGACACTGAAGCATGCTCTGCACACCACAGGCTGAGAGGCAGCAATAAGAAAGCCAGGAGAAATCTGTCTGCTTATGCTGCTAAGCAAAGTCCTTGCCTGGGGTTGAATCTGAACCACCTGTGGAGTCTGCAGGAAAAGCTTGTCCCAAATGTAAGGTGAGTGAGGATTAGTTTACATCTGAGCTGATAATTTTCCCAGATTGCAATAAGGATGCAGGCCTTGTCTATTCATCCTGGGCTTTTCACACAATTCCTCCCCAAAGATGGGGGAGCTCTTGGTTCATTGATATAGAGCAGCAAGAAAAAAACTCAGAACAATGCAATGCAAGGGCTCATGAGACTGTCTCATACATAGACATAGGTACTTGGTAGTCACTGTAAGGACACCACTAAAAGGTCTATGCTGTGGTATTACTTTCCCACTAGAGCTAATAGTGCCTATCACTAAAGAAACTCAGCTAGAAACTATAACATATAGACCTGCCTGCCTCTGTCCAGATGCACCTGAGCCCTACAGAAAGCCAGAACCTTGGAGCTCTTCAAAACTGATCATGCACCAAGTTCCCCCAGCCCACCTTCCCACCCCTTCCCCAGTGCATGGGGCTGCTGCACAATGGTCCAGTGAGGTCTCACCAACCACTCCTCTCTCTTCTTCACCATGTGCAGGAGGCTTTAACAAAGGCAATTTGTGGCTGTGACAGATCTCTCATCCTTCCCTGCTCAGAGTTTCTCTCACCTGAGGAAGGGGGGAGTCCTGGCGGTGGCAGCTCAGAGGATAAACAAAGCCAGTTGCCTCCAGCAATTTTGAGGGGAAAAAAAATAATACAACCATCTTTCTGTGGCTGCTTATTCTAGTGTCTCTCTCCCTCCCCAACCCACCTCCCTCCCTCTCCCCCTTTGATACCATTTTCCACTAGGTTGGTTTTGAAATAATCTTTGACACTCAGAACGAGCATTCAGACATTGGATTATTAGACAATCTACATATGAATGGCAGCACCCACCACAACCCGAAGCCCAAGAAACAGCCGCTGAAGTGAAATGTTAATGAGCTTGACTCTGGCAGAAGGGAAGGTGGGAAAAGTACCCATCCTGTGAGTACACCCTCCCTCCTTAAGATAGGATCTTTGCTACCGACAACTAAAAACTTCTGTGTCTTTCCCTGAGGGGCCAGCTGGAACAAGAGACCCGTATCCCAAATAAGGAAATAAGTAAGTAGTGCCTACAAGTTAGGACAGGTAGGGTCCTTTATCGCTTGGTTTCAGTGGGAAGGAGGTGCAGAACCATCGCTGGGGCAGTGTGCTGCAGCAAACCCGTGCTATGTCTAAGATAATGAAGGAAATCTGTGGCAGGACTGAAAAATAAAATGTTAATCAGTGACCCAGTCTCCCTGTTTTCTGCATGTTTTAAGCTAAAGCCAGTGAGGTTTCACGGGCACTGTGAGTGGATGAAGTTACGGGCTACTCAAAGTGGGCTAACTTTACTAGCAGCTCAGCCACCCGTGCTCCCCAGGGCCTGAGACCCATGCAGTTGTTCTGATTGCCCCCCTTTTTACTTAGACATTACCTCTGAGCAGGCCATCCTCAGTGGCTGGTGCTGCAGAGAGCCACCACGCACAGAACAAGGTGGCATATTAAATGTCATGGCAAGCCGTGTTACCAGGCACCTCAATCTGCCCCAAACCCGGTTCACTGCAGGAAGGTTTTGGCGTGCCTCGGCGACACCTCCCACAGGCTGCCATGCAGACTCACCTGGAGCACCTGAAAAGTTACTGTCCTGTCTCTACCTTCTCTCCATCCCTACCAGATGGACATTTTCTATGCCCTGAAAAGACAGCCCTCAGGTTTCCAGTGCTGCCATATTGACCTTGTCAGACCAAAAGTGTCAGTGGCTTTGAACTTCCCCCTGTGGCTGGTGCTCCATGGGAATTTTCACCCTGGTGTTTGGACTCTCCTCTGTGCTCATCTACCTACTTAGCACCCACCTCAAACACCTGAGGAAATAAGAACCCCTCCCCCACCACCACCCCAAGCAAGACTTAGCTGTAAATAATGGGTCAGTTGGCTTTTGTGAAAGCACCCAGTCTGTCTTCAGAGTCCAAGGTACAGGACACACATTTCCAAGGTCAAAGGAGGTAGAAGAGACAGGCAGTGTCCTCTATATCCCAGTAATTCATCCCCTCTACCTGCTACTGTTGCTCCATCATTTATGTTCATCTTTAAAAGCTCCTCTGCCAACACCAAACTTGTTAAGTTAGTTGGAGGGAATAAAAACCGTACACCCCATCCCCATGGAGATGGGGTCAGGGCTGGATATTGGTCAGCTAAGGGAAGGTGACAAACTGCTCTGAGCAGATGAGCTGCATTCACACCATGCAGGGCAGAGAAGATGTGAGTGCAAGGACCAAGCCCCCAGCAAGTGTGTTGTCTCTTGGTTCACCTGTAGCTCAGGTTTGGTGCATCTATACTACGCTTAGGAAGAGCAGACCTGGTCAACTAGTATGTGACAGCAAGGAATGGAGTATGTCAGACAGTTCTCTTGCAGAAAGCTTGGGAGTGTGTCTAGGTCCCTCTGTCTGTGCATGAAGGTGCCTGGGCTTGACAATGTGTTTTGCTTTAAATCTGACTGGCAAGGTTGAGATACCTAGGCCATCTCTGCCTTTATCACCTCTTTTGCTGTTTTAAGGGAGTGGAAAAAATGCCTCATTTCTCTGCTGAGGAACAGAAGTATAGCTCTGGGATAGATAACTAAAAGTAGATTAATCCCAGACAGGAAATTTGTAGCCCAGTTTGAACCTGAACCTGTATCCACTCCCCAGTCCTCTGCCCTGACCACAAAGTCATCTCCCCTCTATTACAGCAGTACCACAGTGCTGGCACCAACCCAACCTGACTACTGTGTGTTACCCTTCAGCTACCTCTACATGAAAAATTACCCAGTGCAGAAACATTCCCGGGCGTAGGAACCTAGCTGCTTGCATCATTTTGTTGTTAGAAAGGCTCTTGAAATGGTTTTAGCACACGCCAGCTTGCACTCCCCCATACAAATTCCTGGCATGATTTGGGAATTAGCATAGACCATGGGTATTCCCAACAGGTAGCTGGTAGGCAGCCATCTGAGGTAGCATTTTAGCTAATAGTCCAAAGGGTTTCTTTTGTTTGTTTGTTTTTTTAGCTTATTTGTACGGATGCAGCCTGTGGAGAAATATCAACTAGATCTTCTACAAATAGTGAAGAAAAAGATTGTCTTGAATCCAAAGACTTCATGATCCAAGGGAAGAGGCAAGAAAGGGACAGTGAGGGCAAGAAAAGATGAAACGTCTTGAGTGATGGGCCAGCTGATATCTCAGCACACCTGTAGCCTAACACCCAAGTCCTGTGAAAATACCATTTTGTCTGAAACAACAGATGAGCAAGACTCCCACAAAAATAAAATAAAATAAAATAAAATAAAATAAAATAAAATAAAATAAAATAAAATAAAATAAAATAAAATAAAAGACATTCCCTGTCTCCAAGAGAGAAGAAATGTGTCCAGACAGAGAGATGGAGAAAAAAAAATTGGCGTAGGGGGGCATCCTGTGCTCCTGCTGCTATCAACAGCTCCCTGTAAGCCCCAGGTATTACCTACACCAATACCTTACTCAAACAGCCTCACAAGAGCCTCACTGCCAGATTTCAGCTCACTCCTGGCAGGTGTTGGTGGCACATTTATGAGTCAGATGGAGGAAGCTCTAAAGTGGTCTCTTGTTCCATAAGGAAGGAGGCTGTGGGTTAGTGACTTCAAAATCAGCCTCTGGTGGCAGCTACGTGAGAGGCAGCATTGTAGAAGGAGGGATAACAGAAGCATGTATGTATAGAGACCATCTAATCCAATGAATATTAATTAAACCAATTGGGGAAAAAAAGGAACCTGCTTCAAAAAGAAACCATTTTTTTTTTCCTCTCTCTTACCCCTAGGAAACTGGATTGGGTTTAACTTAGATTTGGACAGGATGTCGCTCTCCTGCCCATGTGTGCTTCTGATGAAGGGGAAGCATGCTGGCCACTGTGTGATGCTGGGAGGGGGAGGAAGGTGGCTCGTAGCTGTCTGGCAGCAGGGGAACCTGGAGGCGATAGTACCAGGGGGACATCAGTGGAGACGGGCAGGAGAGAGCTGTATCCCCTTGGGCCTTCCTCCCTAATTGTCCTCTTGCAGTGAGGTGAGGTAAGGAGATGGGAAGCAGGAAAGTGGTGGCAGGTCAAGGGAACACCTTGAAAGATTGCTGCCTTATTTTCTTTGGCCAAAAATTGTCTTTTAGCTTTGTCAGCTGACAAAGGGTGTCTGCCATGCTGTCCGCACAGCACACAGTACAGCAGAAAGGACTGATTTCTCCTGTGCCATCCTTTATAAGATCTGCATTACCCACTTGCAAGTTTTTTCTCTGCTCATAGGGGTGCGATCTCAGGCAATGCCTCCTCCTAACACCCACTGTGGTTTGCTTCATGACTGCTCCCAGATGCTGTCATCAGCAAGATGTAAAGGCAGCTTGCAAGCTTTTCATCCCCAATGAAGCAACCCAATATACACCATGAAGAAGGAGGGGAAGAAAGATCAACCCCTCAGCCTGAGGATATCAGAGTTTCCACTTAGCTCCTCCAAAATGACTGAGGGGGATTAGAGGCAGCATTAATATGTATGTAGCAGGAGCTCTGCTCCTCCAGGATTTACTGGCTCTAAGCTGGCACCAAGAGAATTGCTGGGGAGAAAAAGCTGCCTCCCAAGCTCTGTCAGCTGGTTGGTATAACTTCCCTCACCCCTGAAATCACTCCAGCAAGAGAGGGAAGGCAGACAGCGATCACTATGGAGAGACTCTGGTTTGCACTGAAATCAGTGTCTGAACTTGCAGGTGGGGCTGGGATGTCCTCAGGGTGCTGTGGGCACCTGAGAAAGGTTCACTGGTTCTGTTTTGAAATGACTTCATTTAAATCAGTTCACAGCCCAATGAAGATGAACTTCTGTTGGTATCCAGGTGGTTTAAATCAAGCTAAACTCTAACTCACTTCTACTACCCTGAAACCACCCGGAATTCCCATAAGGAATTCACAACTGTTTTTCTGTGCTTAGTAAAAAGTTGCATACTGAGGGAAACCAGGACATATTTTATCTGGAGGCAACACTAGTACCAGACTCCATCTCACTTCCTTTACAGACTAAGATGTGCAATTCAATTTCAAAGTCTTCAAGAAATGTTCAGCGATGGCCAGGTTCAGTATATCAAGAATGAAATCAACAAGTGAAATGTCAGGACTTCATATTTAAGGGAAATATTCTGAAATGTTCTTCTTTGACTGTATTATTTTGGCTTTTACATAACTGACTATATACATAAAAAATACGCACAATTTCTATGTCTATACCTACCCATCTCTATTGACATTCATTGAGATATATCTTATCCTGTGACAACATAAGCCACAACTGCAGCACTTAGATCATTTCCCAAGGAAAACTGAAACTTAAGTTGGCCTCAGCTCCAGTTTTCAGTGCAAACCTGTTCTTCCAACATTTCAGTGTATACTCATGCTTTTTGCAAATGCCCAAAGCCCTAAAATTTCCCATGTGACATACAAGGCAGAATCTTCTGTGTCACTTGGCAGACACCACACTGAATGGGTGAGGAACAGGTTGTTTTTCCTGGATCCTGTCTAAAAATTGGCAGAAGCTGAAACTCCCATCAGCCAGCCTACCTAGGGTCTTGGAACAGGAAAGCACCACGCAGAGTGGACATGGATGCACCAGGCCTGCTTCAGGTATCAGTAAACTGGGGAGACAAGCACCGATCTGGGCGGTAGGTAGGAGTACCCAGCTCAGACCTCCAAACAGCCATGGTCTGACATGCCAGGCAATGGCACAGAAAGGGAGTTGATGCATTTTTGCCAGGTTATCGAGCTGAGCATTTTTGGCCCTGTGGCAGGGGTAAGAGGGCTCAGGCAGAGAAAAACAGCCTAAATGCTATGGAGACCACAGTGGAAGGGGTGCCTGTGACAGGATTTTTCCTAAGATGTGGCAGGGAGGGCAAGTAGATTTAGCTGCTGTTTGCTGGGTCCACTCATTCATCCTTGAAGGGCTGCAACCCTGGTCTGGAGACAACTTGGACCTCAAAGAGAGAGGAGCATCAGCATTATTTTGATTCTCAAGTAGGCAGGAGTCTGCCTCTCACGTACATTTTGGGGCAAAGGGTAGGTCCCAAGGCCTCATCTTTGTTCCAGCAACTGCTTATGAATTTTGCATGAATGAGTCCTTGGATAAAACATAGGAGCATGGTTTGGAAAAAGAGCTAGGTCTGAATCTTATTCTACTGCTGTGTTACAAAGCCAGATGACTCTAATTGATTTCCAGTCCTATGTCCTTCACTGCCCAGGCACCAGCTCAGCATGAGGAGCAGAAAATGATTCCACACCCACCTGGTGTCATGTTGGGAAAAAGGAGCAATGGATTCTAACCACCTCAGTCCAGGGAAGGAAAGATCCTTCAAAAAAATATTTCACAGATATTCCTTAGCAAAGAGGGCTGGCTAACATGAACACTGGGCTGACAGAAGCATCTCTGGCTCAGCAGTTAGCCAGGTTCTAGTTCTTGGGTTTTATTACTTTTAATTCCTTTGAGGGCTCCCAGGGCACCAGGCAGCAGCACAGATTTCCCCAATAAAGGATCTGAGTAGTTAGCAAGCTCTAAATCACAACGGAGCCTGAGCAGCCAGAAAGTTTCATAGAGGAAAAGCCCTCTTGCCTGCATTGGCAGTTGAGCTGCTGAGGCATGATGTATTAAGAGGACACCAGAAGGTGTATGACTTCATGACTTCATTTCCATGAACTTTTCCCCTTACTGAACTTTTGCAAAATCTAGAGAGAGGTCCAGCTGGATTGGTTATACTAGTGTCAAAAGCAGTGGCAATATCTTTATCAGTTCCCTTGGGAGCAGAAGACTCTTTTGCCCTGTGCTGCATGATTGGGAGGGCCAAAGGCAAAGCTCAGGACTTCTGGGGTGCAGTCTCACTATGGAGTCACTGCTGTTCCACTTTTCTTCTCCAATGGCTCTCGGATCTCTTTGGATGGAATGGAGGTAGTTATGGGCAAGACCTGGAGGATTTTTGGCCTTCTTGGCACATCATGGGCAGGTTAGGATTTAGCTGCCTTTCCCTGCATGCACAGCCATACCAGGTGGAAAGCAAAGATTTTTACATGTAGAAAAGAAGGCAGGGAGGGAACAGGATTAACAACCCAAAAAATCCAGAAGCCTACCAAAAAGACATACTCTCAGCACACTGTCCAAAAACAAACACTTGTTTCCCATATCCTCCCATTTGAGTCTCTTCTAACAATCAGTTTGCTCTGAAGCAACATTTCCTCTGCACCTTCTGTGTCCCAAGTCTGTCACATCCTCTGCCTATCTCCTATTATGTAAGGGAGCTGCTTACAGCAGTGACAGAGATAATCGCCTTCTTGCCAGAAACCTGCTCACCTCTCTGTTTCAGCCTTGGTTGGTCCAGGCTTGAAGGAAGAAATCTGTAGACCCTCCAAGGTGTGAAACCTGGAGCTGACAGAAGAAGATGGGATTGCCTGCACTGCGAGGTCAACCCTCTGCTAAGGTGATGGGCAGCCAGTCAGACCTCCGGCAGAGACAAGCTCTCCTCAAAGGACGATAGGGATCGTGAGGGAAGGATCAGCACGGGCTTCAAGGCTCTCCTGGGACCCCACAGCTGAAGTGCAGTGTGGAGCAAGCCAGAGCAGCAAGGTGGATGCATAACAGCTGATCACAGCATTTCTCAGTCCCAGGCAAGGAAGGACTGGACCTCTCCAGGCTCTCGCGCGGTCCTGTCCACACCGCAGATGACTAATTGATGAGTACAGATCCTTAGCTAGGACATGAGCCACCTGATCTTCCACAGCCTTCTGCTCTGCCTTGTCCCCCCTGCAGAAAGACCAAGAATACATTTTCCCCCTCAGACCAAGGACTCTCTAAACCATAGACCAAATGAAGGTGGAAACCAGACTGTCTTTTTCTGCTGCACAAACAGTTCTCTCTAAGTGGGGCATTGGTTTGAGAGAAGCCTTCAGCTTTCCAAGGACGGTCTAGGTAAGGCAACAACTGGCTGAGGTTGACCTCCCAGGTCCTCTACAGACTCCTCATCTCCTACCCCAAACATTCCTCTCTTTCTCCCTTCCTTCTTCACTTTGGTTGTGAGCACTTCAGGCAGGGCCGTGTTAGCAGCTAGCACAAGGGAGACTTACCCTCTGATGTGTCTTGTACATCCAAATAAAATACAGACAAGAAACTGCTATCAGTGTGAAGCCATGCATCTGCTTACCTTACTCTGGGGAACTCTCTGGATTTCCTTGAGTTCAGACAAGACCAGAATCTACCACAGAGTATTTAGTCCTGCTCTACCATCCAGGGTTTCTGTAATTAATAAATTGTCGGCAGTGATGTAATCATCATTCTGAGGAGCCAGAACATGTATTACTTGCTTTGATAGGGTTCAAATGCCAGCTCTGATTTTTGCCTCTCTTTATTATACTTTTTTTTTTAAGTAAGTGTGCTGTGGAAATGTGTCACCTCTTGTGATTATACCAAGGAGAAAAATTACAGAAGTGGCACAAATTGCTAATTACTTTATTATCCAGTGATTAAGAAAAGAAAAAAAAAGAGGAAAAGGAAAGAATGAAAAGCTAGAAGTTGTTTCAGCAAATTCTATTTTTAAAGAAATAATTATTGGGTTTCAAATGTACTAAATTAAGTAATTCTCTGCCAGAATTCTTCCCCCTTCTTTTAATCTTCTTTCTTGGCTGTGTGGCTGGCTTTGCCGTTAATGCTTTGCTAGGGTGCTGTGCTTAGTCCTATACTGTTAATTATTAGCAGGATGGAAGCACTGCCTGCAGAAAGAAGAGCTGTGCCGTGCTAGGTGCTGAAGAAGCACTGAGCAGGACGTGAAGCCAGGAGAGCTTCCAGGCTAAACAGGCGAAGCAGGTGATGTTCATACCTTTTACACAGATGCCTCAAGGCCCTTCTCAGCTGACGCATGCTGGAGCCACTACGTGTGGTCAGGGGACAGCGAAAGGGCCGGCGGACAAATCATACCACGAAGAAAGATTGTCTGCGGCTGGGATGGGTGTTTCCTAGGGGTCTTCAGGAAGGGAGGCAGGAGGTGCCCTGACCTGCATCCACCACAGTGCTGCTAATACCACCCTGCCCTGCCACTAGACCCTGGGATCTTCTTCCCCTAGGGAGCGTGGCTGCTCCAGGATGAAGCCCTGGCCTGATAGAGCCAACAGGGACGCTTGCTTATCTGCTTTGACTTTGTTTGCTGTGGCCCCCTGGGGCATCAGGATTTCCTGGGAAGGAGTCTTCCCTGAGCCTCACCCTGGTAGTGTGACGCGGGAAAGAAAAATGGGATTTTCCCACCCTCTCCTAGGCAGGTGACTGGGCACCAGAGAAGCCATAAGGGAGGGCAGGGGTTGCTACAACTCACTTTTGCCCTTCAGGCGCTCCTGAGCTGTCCCCAGGACTCTGGGAGGACCCCCGGGAGATGTGCAGCTCAAGCCGCCCAAGTGTATTTCAGAGCAGCGGTGAGTCCTGTGCTGGACTGGCATTTGGGGGTGAGCAAGCAGGGTGGAGTGAGGCTGGGGGAGCTAGGAGCTGCAGGGTCAGGGTCCCTCCGAAAGAGCATGGCTTAAAAACAGGTAGGAGGCAAAGCAGTGGCATCCTCCTTTGTGGCAGGTTGAGAGGGTAAGAGTGTGATATCTGTGATGTCCCTCCAACCTTGAGCCAGGATCCAGGAGGGAGCTGAGCCATGGCCTGGAGTGAGAGACTCAGCTTTCTTCTTATTGATGGGGTCTTGAAATACGGGGGGGACAGCCACTTGACAATGCCTCTGTCTGAAGATAATCACCCTCACTTTAGGCAACACAATGGACAGAAAATCTGTGATTTCCAAGGATCTGTTCAATACTTCAAATACTTATTTTTTCTCAAATCCCAGGTTGCAAGGAAATGTTTCATATCATCCCAGATCACAGAAATATAGGCTGACAGTTTAACAACCTGCTTCTTTATGATGTTTAGGCACACTCTGTGCCAGGATAACTATTGCCCAGCTTCATGCCAAGTTCAGTACATCCTGTTTCTCTTATTCTTTCCTGTCATACAGATTTGGGTAAGCCAAAGTACCCCAGACTCTCCCAGGACCTCCCCTCTCCCCCTCTCCTGTAATTAAACAAGAACCGTTGACAGCTGCTGTCGAAGCCAGTTCCAGCTTTCCAGAAATTTTCAGCAAATAATAAGAGAAACTCTGAAATAGGAAGTCAGTTACATTCAATAGCAGAGAGAGGTAAAGTCTCAGCAGTCCTAAGGGATGTTGGTTCAGAGAAAGGCTACTGAAACTACACAAGAGAAGGGAAAAGCAATGTCCAAAGTTGTTCACTGCCTGGTGAGACACCAGAGACAACTCACAAAGATGTGGAGGGCTTTGTAGGGCCTTCATGTTTTACCTTCAGAGCTGTGCCATTTGCCATTGCGCAGAGCAGGAGCTCACACTCAAGGGGTCTGTTGTGACAGTGGACACCCACCATTGCCTTCTATGGGGCCTGGGTAAAGTCCCCAGGGAGATCGGCGGGCCTGGGTGAGGCATGAAAGAGGATACCATTCGCTCTGAACTTTTTGACATCATTTCTCTTGTCAAGAGTTTGAAACGCCATTGTATCAGAAGGGATTTGTGGTGGATTTTTTTTTAAGTTAGGAATTTGACTGATATTCTTGCTTTGCTGAACTTGCTTTGCTGGCTGTTTGGTAAGTCCCTTAAACAACAGTACTGCAATAAAAAAGTCACATAACTAAAAACATAATAATTGCTAAAAACATTCCCATTAACAAGAATGTTCTCCTTTTAAATTTCCCTATTTAAGCAGCTCTATAAGCTTTTAAGCCTTCAAGCACCAGTAAACTACATCTCTGCTAAGAATGGCTAGTTAACATCAGCAAAGAGATTGAAGAAGAAATCAGGCTTTACTGCAGATGGAGGGGGAAGTGTTTGACATTAGCATAGCCTGAGGTTCTTCACTTCCAGAAGAAACTCCTGTTTGTTTATTCAAGCTCATAGGTAAAAGGTGAGAGGCCAAAGCTCAAAGCCAAGATGCTGTGATGATGCTAAGAGGAAGCGACCTTTCACTTGCAGAAATGTATGGAGAGGTCACATCCTAGGGCAAATGCGAACAAGCTGAGTTAGTCAGGAGAAGACATGAAAAACAAAGGGCTTCTATCTTGGGGAGGGTTTGCCAACGAGATCCAGCTATGTCTTCAATTAAAATGAATCTAAAGAGTATGGCGGCAAATTTGATGCAATTTGTGTGGCTCTATCCCATTTTGAGGATCAGCAGCCATGTCTATACAGTAGAGGGAGCCTCCTCGGCCTGTCCAGTAGCTGATTAAAGAAGTAGCTGTGTGGGGCAGTCAAATTTGGGTGTCTCACACTAAGGGGAAGCCCTGTGTGATCAGTTCATGAAGCAGTTCCCATAGGTTTTGTGGTTATGCTGCTCAGTCAACACATGTCTCTGTGCTGCAGCGGATGTCAGAGGGAGGACTGTGGTGAGCAAGACAGAGGAAGCTGGAACTTGGTTAGGTGGAAGCAAAGTTTCACATCAGTTGCTGCAACTGTTTTCCTTAATACACACCTCCCACTATGGATGGCCTGCAAGGATGCTGCAGGAACAGGAGAAGGGAATGAATTTGGTGCACAGGCCCCTATTCCCTCCTGCCCAACTGCATGGCTCAAGCTGAGAGCAGAGACTGTGAATGAAAACCAGCTGTGAGGGAATGGGAAGGAAAGAAGAGATCTCAAATATCCCACTTCTTTATCTCTTCCAGTTCCTGGCAACTCTAAACAGTTTTATTAACTACATAACAAGAAGGACGGGTATTAGCTGAGCTGTTAAGAGATCCAGAAGAGCATGACTCTGGCCCTTATCCCTCCATCCCAGAGTATCTCTATTCATTTTTACAAAGTATTTTGGGGGGGCACAGAAGGGAAGCTCCATAGCATCGGGTTCCTACACATTCAAGAAGTGCAGAAGTAGAGGGCAGGGATCAGTGCTGGGCAGTGCAGTCCCTTCCTCTTTGAGGTCTCTTTAGGTATTCAAATCACAGACTTTGAGGAATTCAGTGAATTTTCAGCCACGCTGATATCATTTACGGTCAGGTTCACAGCTGTCTTAGCTTGACAGGAATCTGAACCTAAGATGGAATAACAAAAAGCCTAGATCCAGTACTGGCACCCAAGCCTGAATTCTCCCAAACTAACGTCCACTTGCCAGAGGATTTCCAGACTGATCTGCATCTTTTCAGTTGTAGTCATCCAGTACACAGATTGAGCTGTGACTGCTGCAAATCCAGAAGGCAGCATCAGAGCATTCCCAGGGCCTTGGGCCATCCTGTCTGCCTGGCACCATCACCTCAAGGCTAGATAGGAAAGCCGAAGCATACCCACAGCACCAGAGACCATTCATATAGCATGTGTTATTAGCAAGGTGCTCCAAGGCTCATCCCAGCATCGTCTGAAAGGATGCTCTAGCATCAGTGGCGTGCCATCAGGCAGCTGTTTTGGCCACGAGCCTGCCCTGATGGAGTTGTTGTATACAGTACTGAACATGTAGCTTTGAGGAGAGGGTATAAAAAAGAAAGTCAAGTGCCAACGAGGAATGCTGCTCTGCATCTCATCATGAGACCTATGGCTTAATTCAGGTTGATCTCCAAAACTCCTTCACCTGCAGGCTCCAGGACCCATCCCTTGCCCCATGCTCTTACCTGGGCAACATGCTGCTGGGCTAATTCAGACTAAAACTGCCTGGAGGATAACTGTCAAGTTCCTCTCTTCCCTCCTCTCTAGTTAGAAGGATGAGATGATATGGGATGAACTGCTTGTCATACAGCTTAGACCCAGCTGTCCATCCAATCTGACCTGGGTGCATATGACCCACTAAGCCAAGGATGGGAACATCATACCAGCCATATTTAGGGAGCGAAGAACTTATTTATAGCCTAATTTAAATCCAAGCTAGCTAATGAAAATAGAATGGTTACAATAGTTACAATATTAGTCTAGTTACACTCACAATCACAGTCCAAAGTAGTAGAGAGAAGTCTCTTTAATAATAATACCCTTAAAACTGTTATACAAGGAAATGTCCTATCAGCTCCATTTTCTCTGGTGCGATGCTCACCTTGCCAGCATCCCTCCAGGCCCTACGGTCGAAGGTGCCAATCTTTCTTCAGCAGAAGGTGGGGTTGTCACTGCGAGTTTTCACCACCCTAAGATCCTCACCACGAGGGTGTGATGTTCACAGTGGGGTTTCCTCCTCCCCAGTCACGGGTCCACCTGGGGCTGTTTTTACCCCTCCTCTCCCCACTGCCAGCTCCCTTCTGCCCGGCCCCAGCTCCAGCGGGAGAGTTGCCCAGCGCCCAGCGCGGGTCCCACAGGGCTGTTGTTTGCCAGGCAGGGACTGCCCGGGGGCAGCCCTTGGCCCTGCGGGTGCTCCCGGGGCTGAGCTCAGGCCGGGCGGGCGGGAGGCCCTTGGCCACCAGACCCTGGTGACCACAGTGACAACCAGCTCTGGCCACAGCCAGTCCAGAGCAGCCTGAGACCCTGCAGTATTGGGGCAGGGCAAAGCCAGTGTCCTTCTGCTACTGACGGCAAAAATCATATTTGCTGGGCTACAAGGCAGAATACATACCAGCACCAGTGATGGGTAAAGCAAAATCGAGAAGGAGCTTAGAGCCACACTTATCTGACAGTATAAACAGGCCTCAAAAGCAAGGTGATATGCAGGACGGGATGAGAGAAATATGTGTGGTACTAAAAAAGGAAAAGGAAAAAAAAACTCTGCTGACTCTGCAGGTGTGTGAATAATGGATTTTCTTTAGGTCAAACTGAAAAAATAAAAATGAGAAGGTAAGACGGTTCCTCTTGACCCAAATAATCTTCTTAAAGTGAAATAAACATATAAAATACTAAGAATTCACATCTGTAACTCACTGACCTAAAACTAAACAGTTTTGTTGCATTTTGAGTTTCAGAGAAAAGCATTTCATTCAACATAGAACAAACCATTTTCAAGTTTTTCACTTCTAGTTCTTGCCCTTTGGGAAATTTAGGTTGTTAGATTGTTAAGATACCACTTGAAACAAAAATTTGGAACAACTAGTGTATTTATTTTGAAATTGTCCAAATGCAGCTTTTTTATTTTTCTGAAATTTTGCTTTTGTCTCTTCTTTCCTCGCCTAAATCACTCATTAAATTTGATGTGAATTTACAAATAATTTCAGACTTCTTCTGCAACCTTTTTTGTTCCGTAGGAAATTTTCTACTACCTGTATATACGTGTGTATGTGTGTGCGTGATCACAATTCATGCATAAATATATACATATATATGGATTGTGATTAAATTCTCAGTTATGCAGAAGGATTCATAGGGAGGTTGAGGTGTAAGAGATTGTTCAGGGGGGCTAGGGTAGGCTTACGATAACTTATACCTTTGTAGCAACTAGGACACCCAAGTTCAAGAAATAAGGAGGCATTTCAGACGTCCCGCTGCCCATTGCTGGCTCTCCAGGCTCCTCGGAGAGACCACGCGGAGTGGCCTGAATAACAAGTGTCTGAATACGGCCCTCTGTCCCCGCTGCAGTCACCGCATCCAGCATGTCCCAGATGGCACAGAGGAATAGTCGTTTCTTTTCTGACTCAACCAAGCCTACGCAAGCTCCACATTTCCCACTCCCCCGCTCCTGAAAAGCAAACAATCCATTAGGGCTTCGCTGACTGGATCTGACATTTCCCAGGTGCAGATTAACACCCCCTCGGGGCTCAAACACCATGAAAATCAACTCATCGTTTGCGCGTCACTTCCCATCACTGCTCCCAGTAACAAGGAGCCCCAGCACCTGCCAGCCAGCTACGCCAGCTTGCTTGGAAATGAACGGCCAGTGCTCTGCACCCACTGGCACAGTTTTCCAAGGTGTTTGACTTGGCACGGGAGGGATGAACATTGGGAACAGCAGCATGTCATTCACGGTACAAAGCGTTTGGAAACAATATTGGTTTAGGGCATTCCTGCTTCCCCTGCCTCCTTCCTCCAGGCTGTGGACTGATGATATCTGGTCTTTGGAGGTGGACACAGATGAAGGTGTCCCCTCCTCTTGGTGGCTGTCCCTGCCTGTTCCCATCCTTAGCTGGGCAGACACAAGGGAGCATGGGCTGTGCCAAGAGCTGAACCAGGAAACTGACCCACTTTAAAAATACGTGGCTTTTCCTGCAGGCCTTAAATTTCTCTTTCTGAAACCAGCCCTCTCCCTGCTCTTAGACCTCGTGGTGTGGGCTCATGCAATTATGTCGGCATAACTGCAAGATGGGAAAGTGTGGCAGCAGAGTAACCTCAGGTTACTGCTCTAAATCACTTTGCGTTGGAGACCGGACACACTCAACAACCTGTGAATCTGGAAGTACCCTGACCAACTTCACACTTACTCACGAAGTGCTTGCATGAACTCTGCCCAGACCATTTCAGTCCAAACAAGCCCAAACAAGCAGGGATGCAGTATTTAAATTGCTGGAGCTAATCTTTGAAGGAGGTTAGGGAAAGGTGTCTAGGTTTAGGGGTAGTATCTAGCCTGGCACAGAGGGACTGAGACAAACACGTGTTCACAGCTTTAAACTTCCACAATAACATGCTAAGTGCTATCCCACAAGATGCAGCACATCTGAAATTGTCCCTGTTAACTTCACACTTACTCCAGAATGGACCGTTTTGTTCTAATTTTATTTCATCCAGTAGCACTTCATTCAGATGAAACATTAAGATGGGGTGGCTTCAGTGAAACAGAGACATACCTGCGTGTGAAAGCATTCACAGCCCTGCCTGGAGTGCTGGGTATAAATCTTCTTGTCAGCTGGGTGCAGAAGGAAAATTCTCCCATGCCTGGGAAAAGCCAAAGCCCAAGGAATGGGATGCTGCCCCGAGGCCTAGCACACACTTGCCGCATGAACATACAGGACTGTCAATTCACCTACACTTCCCTTTCCTCATTTCAAAAACAGCTAAATACATTTTGCAGCCTCTTGCTGTGCTGGGGCGAAAGCTAATTAACACAGCCAATGCCTGCATGAACTTCCTCCATGAAGGGTCTAGCAAGTTTTGCAGATGCTCTTTAAAACATGAAACTTTCCCCAAACCGAAAAAAAGATTTTCTCTCTCTCCTTGGAGAAATCCTTCATTCAGAGCAGAAAAGCACAGTCCCTCGGGCTGAAGTAAGCCGTGCAGGTTAGCTATATATGTGTAGAGTGTACATTGTGCTTTTTGGACTCTGGGCTGTCCTAACTCATAACAGCCTCCCATACTCGGTAACCCAGAGTGCAGGTAGCATGGATGTGAATATACAGGAACTCAGTGGGATTCTTGGGGTACTGTAGCCCATCATGTTGCTCTGCTCTGCTCCTTGGTACCCTCCCCTCCCCAGGCCTTCCAGGTGCTCCCATCAGCATCACTTGCCCCCTTCAACCCCTCACCTTGAAGGAGCAGAGCAGAGCAGATCACCTTCCCTTACAAATCACCAACATGGCAATCGGGTCCTGGATTATTGCTAATGCTGAGCTTCACCATGATGGTCTCCTTTTAGACGCTCTTTCATTCTTCTTGGCATGTCCATCATCCGCTTCGCAGTGCACACACTGCTCCATGCAAGCCTCACAAATAAACATCCATCCAATATCTCTCCTTCTCCTATCTTTCCTCCTTCCGGAAGACATTGGTGCTGAACACAGGCCCTCAAACAAGCTCACAGGCAGATGGGGCAGCTTGCAAATCTCGTGGCTTGCCAGGTAAATGGGAGGTGCGGGCAAAGGCAAATTGCCAGAAGAGCCTTTGCTTACAGTAATGAGGGAGAAATTAAAGAGGTGATGTGAGTTAAAGGATAAGGACAGCCATACTGGGTCGAACAGAAAGTTCCTCCAGCTCAGTGTCCTGCTGCTAATAGTGGCCAGCGGCAAGTGTCAAGAGATTATCTGGAAAAAAAAAAAAAAGTAAGTGTGGAGTGATTCTTTCCAAAACACTCTTAGCTCCCAGTAATCTGTAACTCTTTCTGAGAAAGAGCTTTTGCATTTAACAGCATTGGATAGATTTTTCTGTTCATAATTTTACCCAGTCATTCAACCATGCAATCCTGTAATGGAAGCAGGGATGTGGATTCGGGAGACGCTGGGTCTTTGACTTGCCCTGTGGCAGTGCTCAGTGCACTCAGGCGGGATGTTCTGGCCTCCATTCAGTAGCTGAAACGTTGATGTCTAGTGCCACTGCAGACATCCAGGGTTATCTGAGACATCTGAAGGGGGGTCGGAAAGGTAGCAGAGGCTTTCATTGCCCTGGAGAAGCAGCTAGAGGCCAAGCAGAACTTGCTGGGACAACTCAGAAGACAGCTGATGCTAAGATTTAAACAACTAAAATCTGCTCTTTGCACCTCTGTGCTTCAGACTCCCCTTTTGTGAAACAAGGATCTGGATGCTCAGCTTCACCATTTGATCCATGAGCATGGGAAGGCTGGAGAGCTCTCACCTCTGTCCTATGAGAAGTCCATGACAAAAGTGTGAGGCTTCTAGGTGAGACCTGTCTCCTTTGGGTCCCTTCTGCTGTGGGGCACACCTACACTAGTGGGCAGTGGCAACGTTTCTCCTGGCTAGGATGCAACTCAGCCCCCACCCAGACTGCCCTGCTGTGACTGTGGGGCTTTCTGGACCATGCTGTACCTGCACATAGCTGGGCAGGCACAGTGGGACCGGCTCAGACAGGGATGTGCCTGGTATCTCAGTCTCCTGCCCCACTCTCCCCTTTCCTCCCTTCCACCTATGAATCATTTGTCACTGCACCTCCCTTGCAGGCTGATCTCATTCCTCCATGTATGTGCAATGTGCAGCACCTGCACTAGAGTCTGCCACTTAGAGGGGATTTAACTCACTGACACCCTTCATTGGAGCCAGACACAGGCCGGAAAATGGGGATGCTGGATCCCACACCATCGCTCAGGATGAGCTGGCTGAGGTGGAAGCTCTTTAGAGGCTGCATCCTGTCTCTTTGGCATAGCTGAAGGTCTAATCCCACCCTTCTTTCTCCTTGCACTGGGCTGCTGTGAGGATTATCTCACCATTTCCGAGCAAGCTGAACATTTCTGTGAGGCTGACAGGCACTCGCTGCCACTGGAAATTAGCTCCTGTTGTCTGCAGAAGATGCATTCATTACCTCATGCCCCTGGAGGCCCTCTGCGCTGGAAGCAAACGTGAGGCTGGCGCGGCGGTTCCCAGGGCGGACAAACAGGGCTCTGCACCAAGCCTGATGAACATCCAGGGGTAGAGGCAAGCCCCTGTCCCCTCCCCACTCCAGCTCTCCTTGCCAAAGTCATCAGACACTTTGCAACCCCCTTTCCTCTCCCTGGAGCAGCTGCTGCCATGCACCCCGCAGAGTTAACTCATTCTACCTGAACACGAACCAGATCTCCCCAGCACTCCTATTAGTGCTGTTTGAAGGTGATGATTCGCCACCTCGGCTTCCCGGCATCCCGCTGCTGCTCATTCCACGGTGAGGGCTTTGCCAGGGTGGCTTCAGTCATTTAAAACAATAGGGAGGCTGGGGCTTAAAAAAAATCAACAGACTCAAATTTAGGAGCCTTAAGATGGACAGAAAGATTTATTCCTTCCTTGCATCCCCCCCAAAAGTCTTTCTCCAAATCCTATGGGATTATAAAATGCAACGAGATTGATTGTATATGTAGATATTGCTATGTCTGTTCTGAAAAATCTCAGTAAAGAAGTGTTTCATTTGGTTGATTTTTACCATATTTCTAGTCATTATTCTAGTATTATGAACTGTGCAAGGGAATGTCTCTAAACTTCAGAGCATCTGAATGCCTCTGCAGTATTTAACAAGCCACACAGCCCTGTTAGGGAGGAGACTGCTGCTGGCCCTTTTGCAGCTAGGAAAGTGAGGGACGGAAGTATTCAGGGACACATGAGAAGCCACTGACAAAGCTGGGAATTTGAATGCAGTGTCACATTGGTCCCTAACATTCTGTCCTAATAACTGAGATGTTTCAATTCCCTTCTGTTGTATCCACCAACAAAAGGGTTTTGAAGCACCTGGAATCTGCTCTCTCCCTGTCTCCATGCAAACCTGTGGTTGTGCCTCTTTTAAAAAGACCGATATTCCCCCATGCTGCATCCAAAGCACTTCCAAAGGCAGGCAGCAGCAAGGGTGCGAGCAATGGCTCTGTGCTGAGGATCCAGAGTGGGATGCAAATGATTTACTAGTGTTCAGCTGGAAACCATAAGGGTATTGAAATGGAGTGAGCAAAACTGGGTTCATTACCAGGGGCTCAGCTCATGAGCTGGCCTGCCCCCATATATCCTACCCTGGATAGCAGGGTTTGGTCACCACATGTCTCATTGACTACAGATGTCAGAACAACCTCTCCCTTCCAAGCTCAGTTGTGCCATATGATTGTGCATTAATTCAGAGCTAATTGTCAGGTAATGAATTTAGTTTTGCTCACTCCATTTCAATACCCTCATGTTTCCAGGATGCACCTGAGCAAAATTATTGACTTCAGTGCTGTAAGGGCTTTGGGTAGGAAGAGCAGGACAGTGATCCCTTTTCTGGAGTGTACATGTACGCTGAAATCCTGAATCTCTGTATGTACACAGTTCTTCTCAAATCTGCTGCCTCGCCCCACTAGGTGACCAACACAGGTCACCACTCCCAAAGTCTTGGTGGCATTGCAATCTGTGGTGCTTGCCAGCACAGCTTAGACATCAGGAGTGGTTTCTTTCCTTACCATAGCTCCCCTTTCTCCCATCCACACCCGGGGTCTGGGAACACGAAAATGTCTGATGTAGAGCAAGAGCCTGTTTTGAGACTGCATGAATTAAGACTTTAGAGAATTTTTGCTCTTACCAGAGTCCCTTCTTCTCTGCCCTGTGTGTGTGTGAGGGAAAAGGAAAGAATTTGTCTCCTTATGCCCGGAAGGTTTTTGTGCCTGGGGAGTGGGGCACGTGGGGCAGGCTGCCACCACCACCAAGTCCCTGCCCTGTGAAAGGGGAAAAAACACATCCTGGCTTTTGCTATTCTCCTCACCCTGGAGAGAGTCCGACTGTTCAGCTGAGCCTGGCACACGCTGGAGCATCCTGAGCACGACTCGGTGCAGAGAAGAGGGAGGAAAGGCAGCATCCCGTTGCCAGGCACTGCGTTTCCAGGCTGCAGCTCCTCCCCATCTTTAAAGGGCCAGAGCAGGGCTTTGTTCAGAGTCAGCTCACTATTTGAGCAGATCAGAGCAATTTCTGATGCCTAGAAACCCATTGCCAGGCAACTTGATGCTTAAGCCCTCTTTCCCAGCCTGCAAGGGAGAGATTCCCCCCCTCCCATTTGCTGCCAAACCTTCCCTTCTGCAACCCCCTTCCTCCTCTCTCACAGATGAGGATGAGCGACCCAAACCCTCCTGTTCTGTGCCAAAGTCTTGGGCTCCCTCCCACCCAAAGCATCTGCTACAATGGAGCCAAGGTCCTACTTGTTCTCATGCTGGGGATAAACACACCCTTGTTCCAGCTCGTAACACATCTCTGGCCAGCCAGGATGTCTCTGGCATTGTCACACTGCCACATGTCACCAGCCAAGGAGCTAAAGCCTCCTGTCCACCTCACACACCTGGTCAAGAAGAGGCTCCACCTGCAGTCAATACCCCAGCTGGTGGTTGTGATTACATCCTGCAGCAGAGGGCATCCCACTGTGAGGAACTGTTAGCACAGGCATGATTTTGGGCTGGACCAACTAGTTACTCCACTGGACAACACTAAGGCTCTGTTCCAGCAAGACCAACACGTAAACATTTTACTCCTAGGCAGTGTGCTTGCAGCTTTTCTGGAGTCCAAGGGAGTTTACTAGCAGAAAGGCAGGCTGCTCCATGACCGCTGGTCTCAGACATGGGAATCAGCACAAGCAGGTTGCATTTACTAGAACAGGGCTAATGCATCTTGACATCCAGTGCATCTTGACAGCATGGTAACAGTAGCTTTGAGCTCAAGGGTAGTCCAGCCCATGCTCGCTGTCTTCAGCCCCTGGCAGGCTCCCACACAGGATGACCCCAGCATTGCTGGCTGGAGGATGGTGAAGCAAGGCTGGTGAGGGGAATCATGCTCCCTCAGTGGGACTGACCCCCATTTCCCAACCGTCTTGAAGAGCTGAGGGAGGAGAGAAGTGCTCTACTGTAATGCTATAGGGCTGGTATGAAAAGAGAGCATGTGGAAGAAAGTGATTGAAAAGGAGAAGATACTGTAGGAAAGGAAAGAGAGAAGTTAAACATGAATGTTTTTTGTTACTAACATGAATGTTTTTGTTACTGTTTACTGATATCCATGACACACAGACTCATCTAGGCTAGAAACCTGTTAAGCACAAGCTTTTCTCAGCGTGAGGAAACCATGAGTTGGCTATTGCTGTTGCTTCGTAGCTCAAGCTAGGGCTACCCATCACTCAAACCACAAGCCACGGCAGACAGAGCACTGGCTATGTCCTGTTTTCCTGGGGACAGAGCAAAGAAAGGAGATGGTCTGTATAACACTTGCATGCCAGTGGTTGCACTGGCACTTCACAACCCTGAAGCACAGCCCACTTGGCTCCCTGTGGGACAGTGGTCCCTGGATACACAAAGCAGCTCATTCTCTCCTGGGGGGAACCAGGCCACCGATGCCGGGCTCCTGCATGAGCTCCTTAGAAATCTTATGCCCAAATCTCACTCCTACTAGCCAGACACATTGTCTCCTGCATACAGCCAAAATGAATGCTCTTGGTGCCCAATCCATCCCAGCGCATCTTCTCAACTCTTTTCATCCCTCTAGGCCCCTGGTGACAGACTCTTGCCATTAGATATGATGAAGAGCGCTGTTCCCCTTACACATGCACACTCACATGCTCTGGGTGTAAAGCAATGAAATAAATCACAAAAAGAGCAAGTGGCTGTGATGAATTAGTAGGTGTTAAATGAACAAAGCAGGCAAGCTGGCGGGGGCACTGCCAGTCTCTTTCCTTAGCACAGACATGAAGGCAATGGGCAGCGGGGCTCACGATGGCTCTAATTCCCCTTTCATACTTTGCCAGGAGTGCTTTCAGAGTCACTTTGTCGATTGAATTTGTCAGTCACCATTCTGGAGATAGCAAAGCTGCTTTAGCTGTCTTTATTGTGGTGTTCGCACAAGGCAATTCCAAAGCATCTGTATTCATTCCAAGCAGCATTAGGTAGCTGATGATTCAGCCAGCTGCCAGCAGATAGCTGCTCTCTCCTTGAGATGACTGAGTAATACTGGAATAACCTAGGGAGTTTGCTCCCCTTTGGTCTCTCTCTAGATTTATTTATTTATTTTGGGTGGATCCCATTTATCACATGCATGCAGGAGCTGAGACTTAAGCATGGTGCCCCCTTGGGCATGGAGAGCAGGACAGGTCTGCTCTTCATTTACTTTGAACACTTTTGTCTTACCAATTTAAGATGCATCTTTGCTGTAGATAGGGAGTAGGACTGGAGATTGGAAGTTTTATGGAAAAGGAGGAGGGGGCAGTGGACATTGGTATGTTAGAGGCAGACACATAAAACTCTGTGTCAGAGCTGGACTCTCTAGGCTTGAAGGAAATGACCTGAACTTCATTTCAGGCTTAAAGAATGGGTGGTTATTAATATTTAACAAGGAATGGAAGCAAGGAATCATGTGGGAAGGAGTTTCCTCTTGCAAGACCCAGGCCTGGGTCAGATGGCCAGAGAGAGAGGTTGTTCTGGGGCATGTTAGGAAATCAAAACAAGGGTTTCTAGCTACAGACACAAGCAGATATAAAAGCAGGGGTGAGGCTGAATAAGTCAGGTGGGAAGGAGGGAGAGGAGGATCTATTCCTTCCTTCAGCAGGCTGGTGAAGGGGGGTCTCCAGGCCCATCTCTGGTGTGAGGTCTTCTGCAGGTAAGAAAGTCATGAGCCCTTCTGGGAGCAGGTAAAAGCAAATCACAGCAGCCAGCAGCAAATTCCCCAGCCCTTGGCCATGTGAAGAGGAAGCTTGCTTGCACGTGAAGGGCCAGATTTACACCTGTGTAACTGCTTTGAAATCAGTGGTCACAGAACAGCTGAATCTGCCCCAAAGCCTGCAGAAGTCTTGAACAGGGTTGATAGGGTAGGATGCATTTCTGGTAACTCTTTCTGCCTGCAAGTTCAGTTTCTTTTCTAAGCTGTTGGCCTAGCCCCCATCTCCAGTCCCTGGAAAGAGATAGGGACATTTCAGCCCTCCTGAGAGTGGTGTCTGAGATAAATGAACTTGATTCACCTTAAAGCAGCTCTGTTTTCTCTTTGCTGATTACAGAGGGAACTTGATGACAGCCTGGGACCAGACACTAACTACTAAACAGGCATGAGTCCCAGCTGCAGTAACAATTTCTCTGCCTCCCCTCTAGACAATCAATATTCAACCTTCCTCTTCTCTGAAAGCCAAAAGTCAGTTTCTGGAGGTCTTTCTGCCAGTTCCCTGTGCTTCCCCAGTGGCTCCATGCACAAGCCTACTCTGAACACAGGCCATTTTTCCATTGTAGGGCACGCAGATTTTCTATATTCCCCTTGCCCCTAAGTAAGGGGCCTGTGGCTTTCACAGAATGTCTGTAGCTGTATGGGTGTGCAGGAGGGAAAGAGGACTTTCTCTCAGGGCATCAGCAAGGGCAGCCTTGCACTGGCAGGTCTCAGGAGTTAATCAGCATGCCAGGGCTTGGACAGGAGCACAGTGCAGCAGGGAAAGGAGTATCCTATTACTGTGGCCAGTACAGCTTGCTGAAGGAGGTGCAGAGAGCATTTCCCACCTGGCTGTCCTCAGTCTGTTGAGAGAGGTGTTCCTCACATTGCTATCTTAGGGACTAACTCCATTCCTGCCTCTCCACCTGATCAGTGTTCACAGCTTTCAAACGGGAAGGAGATGCACAGGATAGAAAACAGTGCTCTTCCAAAAGCAGCTGTTATCCCGTGAAGTAGAATGGTCTCATCTTCCAGAAATATTTATTCCACTTTGGAGGATGCTATCCATTGCCTCATTTCTCCTCAGCCTACCCTAGCAGGCTTTGCTTTGTGGAGCTTTGGGAGAGCATGTTCTTATCTCCATCATCGCTTCAAGACAGAAAAACTTGGTCTCCTACTCTAAGGGTCCTTTTCCCTCAGAGGAACCTCTGCGCGGTACCCGTCTGGGGTCATTGCTACAGTTTGCCAGTCCAGAGCACAGGGTCTAGCAACTTCCTTCTGAGACAAGCTGTAGCTGGGCAGATATTGGTCTTCTTCCAGATAACCATGCCCATGCACTGACTCTGCCCCTGACCTTTCCCCATCAACGTGAGTTTGATTTCCTTTCAGCTGCACTTCAGAGGGGAGAAATGAAGCTGTCCTTCAGGGTCAGGCAGTGATGCTGAGCTATCCTGGGGAATGGGTCACAACACAGCCTTTCAGAAGGGCCTCCTGACCACCTCTGGCTTTGCTGGGAGGAAAACTCTCTTCTCTCTGCAAGGCAGGGAACAGAAGGGAGAAGATGAAAGGTGGAGAGAGAGGGAGCATTTCAGGCTTGTAATTCAGTTACAGCACAGCGAATCTATTTGCTGCGCCTCAGAGGCCTGTTTGTTTTCACAGGAACGCAGGAAGAAGGCCAACGATTGCGACACAGGGCTCGGGCCTGCTGCCGGATCCCAAATGCAGCAGAGGACTGTGAAAGGAGGCTGCCCTGCAAGTGCTTTCCCAGGTGCTAGTTCAACTCCATGGATGCTCCATGCCTACTGCATCCTGCAAGCAGGTGAGGTGAGCTAGGAACAGGGTGAACACACCTGCCAGTCCCTACCAGGCAGCTTGCCACGTTAGAAGAAAACATTGATTTGGCAAAATTTTTTGTCAGCTACAAGGGTAGGAAGGGTCTCTTGGGGTTACAACCCTGAGCCTGAACCCCTGAATTGGCCTTCGTGATGGCCCAGATGAAGGGAGAAGCTAATCCAGATGGCTTGTGGCTAAACCCAGCAGATGTGGTATCCAGGGCTAGTGACTGTTTGCTTTGGCCAAGCTGAAAAAAGATGAATCAGCTGGGCTGAAAATCTACCCAGAAGGGCTATAGCAAGAGCAGGGAGAGAGATAAACAGAGAGCAAACACAAGGCAAAGAGTGGTTTGCACCTTGCAGTCCCAGGTGAACACTGAGCAGCGAGGGTCCCTGTCCTTCAAAGAAGCAGGCGGGCATCCATCAGTTGGTCGGCTCATCTTGTATGTGAGGCAGACCCTGGCCGATAACCTCCCCAGAAACAAGTGCAGCGGTCAGGTACAGAAAAACCACACCGGGGTCTGGTGCTCTTCAGCAGGGCATCCCCTGGCTGGTGGCCTCATGGGGTAATACAGAGGCGAGGGATGAGATGTGCTGGGAGGTGTGCTGGGATGAGATGGATCGGGGTGACACCTGCAGAACCAAACCTGAGAAGAGCCTGAACAAGTCTGAGGAATGGCATTGCTGGTGCTGTGGAGAGTGAGCAGCACTGAGGGTCAGGGCCCAGCGCTGGACAGATGTGGGTGTTGCAGCTCCACATGGGGATTCACTGGTAAAAGAAAGCTGGGTTGCCTCTCTGAACTGGGAGGGGAGAAGAAACCCTTAGGAGCCCTAGTCTTGGCTGAGCATCCCACTGTGTTACCTATGATATGAAATCTTCATTTTGAACATGCTTTTGAAAACAAGATGGTCATAATCCCAGAAGGGTGCTAGAAGAACCACCAGAAATGAACTTCCTTTGGCCAAGTGCAGATTTCTTCTTTTGGAGCCTTTATTATGTTTCCAGCATTGCAGTGAAGAATGGAAGCCTTTGCTTTGCTGGAACATGCTGCTGACTACCCTGCTGTTCTCAGTTTAATCTTGTCTTATATTTAATACAGCCCTCAAGGTACTGGAGCAACTCACAGACACAAACTGTTCACAGAGCATAAATACAGAGAAATCCTACTTAGAAACCAAGCAAAACACAGCGTGAGCTGTGTTTCCTCCTCGTTGGATTCAGTTTGTGGCCTGGTATCACCTAGTCGCAGGTGAAAGGGAAGAAGCATCTCCTCGGAGGCATCACACAAAACCTCTGACATAGAACTAGGAGAGGCAAAGGAGCCCACAACTCCAGGGTAGTTCACGTTGTCACGTACGAATGGCAGACCCTCTGGGAGTTTGGCTCGAGGCTGTTCTTGGGGAAGAGTTTCCCAACACAGGGCACTTTGGGAGTTTGAAGGTTAGAAGACAAAGCTCTATAGAGCTTCCTCAGAGATGTCACCTTCCTGAGTGTGACTGGAGGCCACAAGCCTCTGTCTAGGTAACAGTCTTGATGGGAAACCTCTGAGACCTTCTTGCAGTAACCTGATGTTGCTTGGCCAAACTCTGTCCTACGGCTCATAAACAAGTGACACAGGGTCTGGAGAAAGACACAGTGAAGGGGGAAAGGGCAATCTCCACATCAGCCTCTTGAAAAGTATCTAACGTGGTCATTCTGGATGTCTCCCATGGCATGTCCCTATTGCTACAGACAGAGACATGGGTCACACAGTCCTCTATCATTTCTCTACAGTGAGAGTTGTTGCATTAGGAGATACTTGCTCAGAGGCTCACAGCTAAGGACAGGTCTTTGCCTGCCTAGGTCCTGTTGCTGGTGGCCTTTGGGAAAGTCTGTACCCGTCTCAGTAAGGGATGATTGCTGCATAGCCATTATTTAAGTTTATCACAGGATATCTGGTATCCACAAAGCATTTAATAAATCTGTCTATGCTTTGTGGCCTGCTCCCATTTATCGGGTAGCATTACTTTGATCCGTCATTCACAGCCTGGTGAGAGAGAGGAGGATTAGGCCATTTTGCATTATGGTCCTGTGAGCAGGGGCCACCTCCAGCCCACCAGGCCAGCACCTGGCTCCCCCCGCACCTCCTCTGCAGCCCAGGTATTCTCTGCTGCCTGCAGGTGAGGATGTGGTGATAACCGTGGTGGAGGGTTCCCTCTACTGGCTTGAAAACCAATGGCTCCAAGCCCACGGATATTATTTTGATGAAGCAAAGTCTTTCTCCGAGGCTCAGAGGGAAGGCTTAGCTCCAGCGGGCAGGGAGTCATGAGAACCAGCTTGAGGGAGGTTGGCAGGGCTGAAAAGGTTGGCAAGGCTGAGAAGGTGGGTTGTGGAGGCAGGAACAGCAGCCGTGTGCAGGTGTTGCTATCCCCAAAATAGGGATGACATGCTCCAAGAAGCACTAATAAAGGAGAAGGGTGGGGAAAGAGAGAAAAGTGGGAGTGTAACTTTACCGAGGGGCATTTAACCAGCCCAAGCAAAAGCACCAGGTGCAGAGAGAGAAGCATTAGTGGGCTGAGGATGCAATGACCAACAGAAATAAAGTGGAAACTCCTCCCTGGTGCTCGTTCACTACTATCTCTGCTCCATCCTTCCCCCCCACCTCCCGCCATGGATACCTATCTCTTTCCTTTCCTCCTCCCTCTCCTTCCCTCTTCCCACCTCTGTCTCTATTACTATCAAAGTGAAATTTATGAACAGCTCGAGGCATTGGTGATTTCCTGGATTTCAATATAACTTCTTGCAATCTTAAGTGAACAGCTTGGTTGCTTCTGCCTGTCAGAGAATTTAAATTGCAAATTGAATAGTGAAATGCAGCAGCCAAGGGTCTGTATCAGTGACTTTGGAGAGCACAGCTATCGCTTAGCAACTGCAGTGCGGGAGGGAGGCAGCAGTAAACACGGCGGTGAAGTATGGTTCTGGGACACCCCCTGCCCCTGAACGGCAGGAGGTGGTAGCTCTGGGATGCTGGAAAGGGTTCCTGCGCGGAGGGTCACATCTGAGGAAGGAGCCCAGCAGTTTGTCCCTGGCTGTGGCACTGTCAGAAGCTGCAAGAGCAGGTATTATCACTCCCTGTCTGCACGTAGCTGTGCATCGCATTTCCTCCTGACCGCAGCTGAAGTTCAGCACCACGAAGCCTGAGGACAGAGAGTTACAGCACCAGGTCACTTCACAAGAGAAATCACCAGTTCTGCTCTTACCTGGTAGCTGTCTCAACCTTGGCACATGGGCACCTGGGTGTTGTCCTGACACAAGTCAGGCTGAGGACAGGGAGAGCTGGGTGAAACTCTGGCCCCTCCATGGAGGACACCAGATGAAATAGTCCATTAGGGAGCTGGAGGACATGACATGCAAGGAGAGACTGAGGGACTGGGGTTTGTTCAGCCTGGAGAAGAGAAGGCTGGCAGCTCACAGCGGGACCTATTTGCTGTCTTCCCTTACCTACAAGGCTTTTTAGCAAAGGCAGAGCCAGACTCTCCCCAGAGATGCACAGCAAACTGACAAGAGCCTGTGGTCAGAGGTTGTAATAAGGGAAATTCCAACTGCACATAAGGAAAAAGTCTTTGCAATGAGGATGGTTAAGCAGCCCAGAGAGGCAGGGGAATCTCTATCCCGGCAGATTTTAAAACCTTGCCTCGAGATACCTGGTGCAACTTTGAAGTTGGTCCTGCTTTGAGCTGGAGGTTGAACTAGAGACCTCTACGGGTCCCTTCCAACCTAAGTTATTCTACGATTCTAACGGTCCTTTTCTTTTTTCTTAAAATTGCTGAAAACAGACTTAAATACTGCCAAGAAATTAAAGCAGAGAAGAATCCTGAGAGATCCCTTAAGCCTTCCCCTCGCTCCATGCAGATTCAGAGATATCTGAACTAGCACTGACACCTGCCTGCTGGACCTTTTCTTGCAGGCCTCCAGGGAGGGATACTCTACATCCCCCACAGACGGTGTTTCAGCACTTCCTGTCTTTGGGGTTAGAAAATGTTTCTGGATATCTCACCCAAGAGTCCTTCAGCAAAAATTAAACCTGTAATACTAACAGTTGGCTTGCACTTATTGCTTAATAACCCTAACTTTCAAAGTTAGTATCATTTAGAGGTACAATAAACTATAATACCCTGAAGCAAAGAGTTCCATAGGTCTTATGTTGTCTGCATTAAAAATAACAACAGCTGCTGATGAAGAATCAAAAAGGCCAAGAGGGAAGCAATGCTTCTACTTGTGTGCCCATCCTGATTACAGCCCCTAAGATTAACAGGTGAAAGACACTGTTCAAGTCTGTCTCATACCAGATACTTCTAGCATGCAGAAATGGAGTTCTGTTACTCAGCAAACCTAGTTTAAGGCCCTGTGATCATGTACGTCTTTCCCACATAGGTGCTAGGTGCCACAGGTGAGATTTATCAGAGCTAGTTCCCCATAGGTTCTGCTAAAGGAGAGAAACAGACATTGTCCAGGAGCATTCATCTCATCTATTTCAGATATCTATTTCCCGATGAGAAGAACTGCTCCACAGCAATTTCTGTTCCTCTCCAGTAACTGTGAGAAGGAGGGGGACTGTCTTGGAGGAAGGTGCCTGCAGTGCAGATTTCCAAGCTTTGGTAAAATGAGTCCCAGCCCAAGTGTTCCTCATAGCTGGCAGACAGTGGGTTGTACTTCCTTTCCTAGCATCTCTGGCTGTGGGCCTGGAAGTGCTAGGAGCTCACAAGAGAAGGTCTGGTAGAGTACTTAAAGTCAATGGAAAATACTGTATTTTGAGAAATACTGCAATCAGTAGGGAGGAGTCGTTCCCACTGAGATTGTGCTGAAGGAATTCTTTGATGTGGTATTCAGGGGACTTCTCTTAGTGCAAATACAAGGCGTAAATAGTTCCTGAGCAGAAGTGACCAAGAAAACTTCTGCAAGGAACGTTTGGACAGGAATCTAAGGCCAGGAGATACTAAGTGCACCATCCAAGGCCATTCGGGGAGCCTGTGACAGAGACAGGGTATGAAATGCATTTTTCCTGTGTCCCAGAACAGTGGTCTAAACACAAGGTCATCTCTCCTGTCATTAAAATATCTCATCGACTGCGATGTGTATACAGCAGTGACCTTTATATGTCCACCCCTCCATCTCCATGGGTACAATATTATTTGATGCTTGGCCTAAAATGCTGGCATTAATGTCAGCTGTTAGCAACCAGTGAGTCTCACTCCAGAAGCAGCTGCAGTTTCCTAGTCTGTGCACAATTCACTTAAATCCCACACTTCCCTTAGAAGGGTGTTGGCATCTGCTCAACCACTTGTCAAATGTTTGGTGATGTTAACACCTCAAACAAGGGATAAGGACACGTGAAGTGCTGCTTTTATTAAAGGAATACAGAATATTATGAAGGCAGGTAGTTAGCATGACTTTGAGAGATGCAGCCAACAAAAGGATGCACTCTGTGTGTCTGCGTTTCCCCCCCAGCTCACAAGGAAACAGGTGGTGCCAGCATTGCATGTTGCACGTCAGATGGCAGAGAGTTTTGTGGGATAAGCTGAGAACATTCAGCTAGTCAAGGGCAGCAGAGATGCAGAGGAAGCCCTGGTTCTGGCATCTAACTGGCATGCCCCTTTGCTACAAGGTATATCAGCTATAGTCGGATTTGGCTCACCTAGGTTGCATCTAAATGTCTGATGTGAGCTCCTGAGTTGAGAGAGAAACAGATACGCTCCAGAACCAAACATTTCTGCTACTTCAGGAGGGGGTAAGATGCCCCCTTTGAGGTACAGCCCTTATGACCAATTTGTCTTTGTGCTCTTCAGTTCTCCTTGTGTGAGAATAACATGGATGTGATTTGTTTACTGAGGCTGGGGTTTGGGCTGCCTTTTATCATCTATGAAAAACCCCAGAGAAAAGAGGTCTTGACAAAGCCCTCCATAAACTGCCTCCAT
Organism: Casuarius casuarius; assembly: GCA_003342895.1. Lineage (NCBI taxonomy): Eukaryota > Metazoa > Chordata > Aves > Casuariiformes > Casuariidae > Casuarius > Casuarius casuarius. The sequence continues at coordinate 451,213 of PTFA01000147.1, read as the reverse complement.
GGAAATTATATCCCTAGCCCTGAGAAACCCAGTCCCTAAGCCTGACCCTTCAGGTCCCGGGGCAACCTGAGGGCAGTGGGACAACATCTGGGGAGCTGCAGAGACCCTGGTACGGACCATAGTACTGAAGAGGTTTCGACAGCAAAACCAGGTTTTGAGCTTACAGCACCCATCTCCACGGCTGTAGAATCACTGCAAAGATTTGTGCGGCTGTGGACAGTGCTATATGCTTGGGCTAGAGTTTCAGAGCCTTGTGATTTTAAATCCCCTATGTCTCATTTTCCAAAGCCCAGACGCTAACAGGGGGGCTCTTTCCCTGCAGGCTGAGGTTAATTGGCTTGTGCTTTTAAGAGGATAAAGCTGCGGAGACTCAGAGTCAGGGCTGTTCTCTAGATTTCCATTATAATCTACATTGCAGGAAAATAGCTTTCCTGATCAAATCATCTGTCCTCTCAGTACAGAGGATAAAGAGCTCGGGATGTGGGAAATCTGTAGAGAGGGAAATCTGTGGAGTGTCTGTGTATGACCTTGCTGGACAGAGGAGGACGAAAGGGTTATGACTCTTCTTCACTGAATGAAAGAGTGAGTGAGGTGCTTGAGGGCACCCTGCCCAGTCGAGTGTTATAGGAGGGGAAGGAGAAGAGACTTGGTGTGGCTGATCCACAGCAGCAGCTAACACAATTAGAGCATTTCTGAGCCTGATATTATGCATCTCTTGACAATCAGAAGAGGGGGAGCAAGCTGGTACATGAGACTGGGATCTTGCTGGGAAGTAGTGTGAATCCTGGCACCAAGCCCAAGAAACGGGTAGGAATCATGGCATACTCAATCCTTGAGAACTGACTGAACCTTGTCAAAGTCAGAGGCAGGTTTCAAACACCCACAGGAGCGGGAGATTTCTGGGAGCGGAGGCTCAGGCAAGCAAACCATGGTGGTAGCACCTCCCCAGAGACAGGGCTCCAGTTGGCTGTCTCAAGCCTTGCAGCTCTTTCTCCACAGAAGCCAGAGGATTACCACTGCTTTCAGAAGGGCTGATGGCTTTTTCATGGAAGAGGGAACTACCAAAAGACCAAAAAAAAGGAGTGAGGAGAACAAGAAGGTGAGACTGCTGGTGAAAAGCTAGTCTGGGCCACGGGGCACGTTTCACCTCTTCATTCACTACTTGTGAAAGGGGAGCAGTGAGCTTTATTTACCAGAATCATTATTTTCAAACCCCTTATTTTGTTCCTGGTCAGTGTGTCACTTACTGGCCAGCCTCACAGCAGGAACTACTAGGGAATTTTTCTCCTAACCACCTTCATGTCCATCCTGGCTCTTTCAGCTCCCAGTTCTTTACGTACTTACTTACTTGGCCTTGCACGCTTGGTGTCTGGGCATCCCATGCGGACTCCCATCCCATACCTGGCTCTCATAAGCATGCAGCTGCTCAGCACATGTTTCTTTACCTGTTATATCTCCTATATAGCAAGCTTTCATAGCACAGAGGGACAGTGCAGGCCATACTCAAAGCAGTTCACCTAACCATTTTGGCTTTTCCCCAAAATTCCTTTTTTGGGGCAGTTCTGATCTTCAAAACCAGACAGAACAAAAGCAATCAAAGCCTGTGGTGAAGTTGCTCAACTCCTTAGGGATTTCCCAGCCCCACTGTGGTGGCTCTGACCTTTTTCCCGCAGACAAACAGAAGTGACTTGCAGCCTTCAAGTTCCTGGGAAGAAAAATGCACACCTCACCATCTGAGTCCAGATGGCTTCAGAAAACAGGAGTACTTCTTGCTGTCATTGTGCTGAGGCCAGAAGCAGGAGGAGATGACTCTCAGCTGCAAAGCTGAGAGTGGAGTCTTCCTACAACTTCTTCCCCAAAAGTTTCCTTTCTGGGACCACAAGTTCAGATTCATGAGGAAAGGGACTCAGCTTTTCCTTTCTCTTGCAGCTCCATCCCTTACGTGGCGCTCTCCAGCCAACCATGCTAATCATCACTAAGACTAACTACAGCTTTTGCAGTGTACTTCAAGTACAAACACACAGAATAGCCCCCACTCCTACGAGTATCACTGTCACCTGATGGCCCTCACAGCAGTCGCTGTGCTCAGCTCTTCAGCTCAGCACTTCAACTTCAGGGACCTGAAATCCAAGGACCACTCTAACCCCCATCCCACCCATCCTACAACATCACTTAGGTTTGGGAAGAAAAACAAATGTTGAGATTTATCACTCCCCCCACACCCACATGCTGCTAGGCTTCTGCCTGTAAAGATTACAAAGTGTGTGTCACGAGGTGATTTGTAAGAGGAGAGAGGATGCTTACCTACGGTAAATTACACTCTGCTTCTTTGTGTTCTCCTGAAATTTCAATTACTGAGCTATTCTTTTATTCCCAGCTTTTCTATAGGTTTTTCTCATTTAGACAATGAACAGCACAGTTCAAGTTTTTTTTTTCCATGTATCTTAAGGTTTCGTACTGCCCTCATTTTATCTGAGTGCTTTATATTCTGCATGTGTGTGTTTCTGTCTGTATTCACTTTTTCTGCTTTAAGCTATTTTATAGCATCTTGCTCTTGATTAAGTTGCTGCTGCAACTACTTTGGGCTTAGAAAGAGGACTGCTGGCTTTATGAAATGTTGCAGTTCTTCCCCTCCATGAAGTGTCACTCTTCGACCTGAACCACCAACACCCTCACTGGGAAAAGTGGCTAGTGTAGCTGAAAAGGAGGAGATTTCCAGCCAGGATACTGACATGTCAGTTTAAGGATGGTCTACATTGCACAGACAGGGAAGAATGGTGCAACAGCCTCTGTCATACCGTGGAGGCTAGGCTGGGGGAATGACAGGGCAGAAGGCTGAGATAGACACAATTTCCTACAAAAGAAACTCTTCTCTGCCCTTTCACTGTGACAGAATCCACAGCACCCAGGACAGCACTTTTAACAGCTTCCCAATCTGTAAAATTGCCCCAGTCTTTTTGCTGAGTGAGCTTATTAGTCCCTACCATGGGACAACTATAAGTAGATCAAGAGCATCTAATATGCCTGATATGTCCAAGTCCAGCCTAGCAGGTATTTATTTGCTAGCTTTCTTGTCTTTACTCCCTTTAGCATTTGACAAGGGACTATATAGTCAGGGCTCTCCACTGTCATATCCAATTTTGTATGAGCAATCCTCTCTTATTGTTTTGGTACTTCACAATCTTCACTCTCTCCATGTTGGAGCATAACTCTGACCATTGCACATCTTGGACAGTTTCCTGGTTTTATTGTTGGCTGAGATAATGTTTATGCCTGAGTTCAGCAAGCTGCGTGTTTCCTCATCTTTTCACACATCTATGAATGCCACTATTTGGAGTCAATCCAGCAGAATACCAGGATGATTTGTCATAGACAGGCCAACAAAAGAAAATGAAAAGTGAAAAGATGGCAATTATTGCAACAATATATTTTTTCTTCCACAGTGTGTCCAGCACTAATGCACAGTGATCAATAATTTCCAGGCATTGCAAGAACTACATAGTGGAGTTCAGAGAGAAATTTAACAGGTGACATAAAAAAATGACCTGTGTTCATAGAGTCAGTAGTGAGAAAGCTCTTTGCCCCGCTGTGTTCCTCTTCATAAGACCTGTAGAAGAAGAGGAGACTAGAAATGAGCTCAGTAAAAGACAGGTAATAGCCATGAATCAAATTCTTCTAATCCAGCTGGATTTATCAATAACTACAGGCAATTGGGTGCGTTTTGGGGTAGGAACACCAGTGGTGAAATTCCAGTATGTATGTACCCCTCTTCGTAACACTCTTCTCAGCAGTGTTGACTTGGGCTTCAATTGTAGCAAGATCAGGATTTCAGCAGTGTGCACCACAGTCATGCCAACAGGACAAGGCAACAGTTAAGAACAGGGCCCTCTGACTTGCTATGTAAACTTGAGGCTATCAGTAAATCACGTTCCCCATTCTCCCTGTCAGTGAAATGAGAATAGCAGTACAGACTGATCAGTAATGTTAGACAACTTTGCAAATCACCATGAGCAAAGTGCATTGAGAACCTGGTGTGAAAGACATGGGAGAGGAACAAAGCATCTTCCTCACTAAACTCCTTAGCCATGGTAATTCTGCACGGTCATCATTCGCAGGAAGAATGTTTTATTTAGGAGGAAATAATCACGTCTTGCTGCCAAACATGAAATCCAATTATGCTATGAACTAAAGGCTGTTTTAAAAGGTTTATCATTTCTTAGCTTTATACTCATCAGCTGTGAAGGCAGTTTTTCTCCCTTTTTTCCTTCACTTTTGAAAAGGTTTAGTCTCTTCTTCTCCCCTCTCCATCTTCCCCATGTGCCAAATTTCCCTTTCTCTCTAACATGGTTATAAGGTATTTACCTTAGCTTTTCCCTTACACCTTCAATATTTCCCCACATAAATCAAGACAACCATGTTAGCCCTGCTCTGACTGCAATATTTTCCATTGGCTATGAAACACAAGGCTATGAAAGCGCTGAATAGCAGCAGAAAATGCTTTTTTGCTTGCTTCTTCCTCTAGAACAGACCCCTGCCTGGGTCTAGTCCTTGTAAAGTATCCATCCATGGGGAAAATGCTTTCCTAAAGCAGTTAGTTTAAAGACATAGTCCCTCCTTTTCCTTCCCTTCCCCTTCCCATTCCCTCTTTATTTTTCCTTCTCTCTAGAATAATAAATAGCATAGCAACCCAAGTATGGAAAGAGAAAAAGAGTGCTTGCAGTCTCTCAAACTCCTCTCTGCCCTTGGCATTAAAATGGATTGACAAAACTAAAGGGTCAGCAAGACTCAGAATTTGGAGGCAAAAGAACTGTAGTCTCTTCATATTCCTGCCACGGATTTTTCATATAAGCAGAGATACAGGAGAGATTGTTCTAAAACTGAGACAAGAAGGAAGACGGGTTGAGGATGGGGCTTGATAAAAGTCCCACTACTCCAAAGAAATCTGTAAAAGAACTGAAGAAAATTGAAGAATTGAAAAAAATCTCTCTCCCATGTCAGTAGTGGATAAGACAGTGAACAGTTGGTTTAAATAATGGCAAGGATGGTTCAGAATAAAAAACTCTTTTGAGGCATCAGTGTGTTCACAGAGACTGTCTGGGAGGTGATGGCAGTGGGTAGAACCATCACCCTTGAGAGACTGTCAGAGCACTAAAGACATGCAACTGTCAGGAAAAAAATTAGGTGGAAACAACCCTGCCTTGGTATCTCTCAATCCCTTTGCATCCCTAATTTTCAGAGACTGAGGAGGTCTCCCGATCTGTGGACTTGCTCTGTACTAGACTTCTCTATGCAGATTGTAAACCCTTTGAGGTAGGCCTACTGCATGCTCCCTGTGCACAGTGAGTTTATCCTGGCATGGTAGGGTCTTTTTTACTGGAGAAAATGTCATTTCCAAATATGTAACAACGGAGTCTATGTTTCCTTGCTGATCTCTCTTCTTTCTCTTCATGGCTTCATCAACAGCAGCACTTTCAGCAAGGCTGAGACTTAGGTCAGGGGTGCAAACTAATGCCAGAATGCCATCCAGCTGTTGCCAATGTTGTGCCAAACTTTGCCTTCCAGTACTTTTAAAAAGGAAATGGTCACCTATCTCCCCTGGGGCAGTTAGAAGAGAGGGTGCAACATTCAGGTAGGTGTTGCATTGACAACCACCTTGACAAGCCTTGTCTCTTTTCTTTTAAGAGTAATGGTGTTTTTTGCTGTGCAAAATCAGTTTTCATGCCTGCCCACTTTTCTCTGCAGAGAATCAAGAGACAACAACATCTCCTGAGCAGAGCACTGGTGCTGGATGTGTCCAAAGCAGCAGCAACTGCTCTGAGGTCCCCATTCCTCAGTGGGCTGCTGGACAGAAGCATCGCAAGTTCCCATGCTGGGGACTGTGCCAGAAGTTTTTGGGTGCTGGGACCCAGCCAGAGGAGAGCAGTTTGCCCTGTGTCTGGACAAGCGGACCAGAAAGATGGCAATGACTTTTGACTAACTGCTTAAAAATGACACAGGAGAAATTGGTGTCCTTCAAATTAAAGTCTCTCTCCTTGAGTTCCTGGAGGTTCAACAAGGTACTTTTTCTCTTATGATATTTTCCAGATGTCACAGCTATAGGCAGTGAGAGACACTCAAGAGAGAGACAGATCAGTATGTACAGACATGCACTAGACTGGGCCTTTGATGTGAACATTTTCACATGAATGCTGCTCCTTGTGGAGTTTGTGCTTCTTCTCCTATAGAGTAAAAGGAAAAACTCCAAAATCTCAAACCGAAGTCAGAACCCAGTATTGAAAGAGCTCAGGACGAAAGAAGAGTCTCCTTTATCGCAAGCAATAGAGGCTTCTCCTGTCCCTGTAGTTTTACTAGCCCTAGTCTGAATCCTTTGACAGCTGGGAAGCCCAAGATAGATGAGCTTCCACTTTTTCTTCCCTGCATCTCTGATTCATTAGTTAATGTCTGAAAAGCACTTCGGAGCTGAAGAGTGCTAAGTGCTATTATTATTAGAGACCATTCATACGAATGCTGATTGAAAAAGATAATTGTTACCTTTCAATCCTTTTTACTTTGTTAAAGAGAAGGGTAACTGGCTTCCCTCAAAAGCAGAAAGGAAGAGCCGAGTTTGGTGCTGCCATGAGAAGATGATGGTACAGTCCTAAGAAGGCAATAAGAGGGGAAAGTACAGGAAAAGCATGATGGTGGCCTCCATCTGGCAGTGTTGCAAGGATCAATAGGAGTGGAGTCAGTAGGGCTCCTGCTGTATATGCCTCTGGGCCCTTTCGGTTCTTGGCATAAGAAAGAGAAGAAATTATTCAGTCATACCTTATCAATACATTCAGCTATCCTCTCACCGGTATGTGTCCAAGAGTAACTGGGTAACATCGACTGACCCTCAGAAAGGCATGGATCTCCTGTATGTTTGGTCCCCTATCAGGCAGCCCTGCATGGGTATCTCAGATGCCCCAGATCACCTCACATGGTACTTGTTGCCTATGTGTGGACAGCTTTATCAATCCCAAGAGCCTTAGTAAGAAGGGATGGGATTCAGCTGTGTAAACGTAGGGAGTCTCTTTTCATTTTATATACTGAGGCATATCCTACCTGGTCTCCAGTTCCCGTTGCAGGAGGATAAAGATCTTAAATTTCTATTTCAAATCTGCCATCTCTATGCTAATGTCTAGAAAACCCTCAAGCAGATCAAATAGATCTTGGCACCTACACTGAGGTACCTGAAACAAGCCAAGGAGTGGGATTCAGCTCTAGATAAAGACAACTAATTTAGGTATCTATTTGTAGGCATCTACTTGTGGGTTGGGTGGTTGGGTTCATGTTACAGACCCTGTAGATCTAGTCAATGGAATCAGAGGAGTTCAGGAAACTATCCAGCTTACTCTGGAGTGGATGCCTGCATTGGTCAGTGAACCTGCACTGTGTTGGATAGATCCCAACTGGCTTATGAGGAAAGCTTAGACACTCAGCTCACATGAAGACATCTGAACTGTGAACATCTAAACTTTGTTGCACTGCAATTTTGTGTGCCTGTGGCAGTTGAGATTCAACTGGTGTCTACAGACAGGAAATCCTGAACTTGCTTGAATTGCATGTCCAGTGTTCTCCTGACCTTCCTATATGCACAAGTGGTTGTTCTGAGCCACTTTAACCCATGAAAAGATGAACTCTAAGACTTGAACCCCTCTCAGGCCACGCAGATAAGCAGATTCCTACCAGAGTTGCAGGCCAGATGACAATTGAAAGTCAGCTAGTTGCAGATTTCCAGCCCATGAAAGGTAAAGACAAAAGCTTCTGTAGGGCATCATCTGAGTCCCATTTAGCACATCACAGAGCAGGTCTGAGTTCTCAGGTCCAGTTGTCTCATCTTAACTCTATATCATGGTCTTTTCCTCCCCACATAGGATTTCCATGGAAAGGAAACAGAATTAGGAAGAAGCAGCTCAAATAGGAGGCATCATGCTCTTTGCATCGGTTCAGTGAGGACCAAGACCCATGTCAAGCCATAGAGCTTCCTGCAAGGTACGTGTAGACTTGTCCTGAGATCATGCTCCCCTGGAGCCCTATAGTCCCTCTTGTCCTATATCCCCGACAACATTACTGCCATCTTCCTCTTCAGTTTCATTTCCTCTCTGATGGTTTCACCAGATTGACACTTGCTTGTCTACCTTCCCCACATAAGCAAGAAACAAAGTTGAAAGCCTTCTTCATCTCCCATTGATCATCCCTGCCTGGATCTTTTCACTTTGGGTTAATGGAACCCGGAGATGCTCATTTTGCAAAGCTGTCCTCTCAAAATGAATATCATTTACACAGACCAAAGATATTACTCTCACAAAATAAATTTGCTAAACTGCTTTTGCCCTATCTTCCCATTTTTATCAAGCTGGGGTTGCATTAACATTAATGAGATGTTAAAGGAGAAAGAAAAAAAAAAAAGAAAGAAAGAAAAAATGGTCTTCCTGAGCAAATAATAACTATTCATTCACAATTCAGAGGAAAATTATGGCTCTGTTACATGTTTGAATCTTTCCGTAGGATTTTGCTCCTGGTTTTGCTAAATTATGTGCAAATGATGGAAGTCCATACATATACATAAATGTGCATTGCAAAGTTGAAATGTTTTCTTAGCCTGAAAATTATTTCCTATTTCAGTGAGCCTGTATCTATTTTTCTTTCTCTTGTTCTCTTTCTTTCTGTGGGATGCAGGTGAGGGGAAATTCCCCTTTCCCCCAAGGACCATCTTTGATTGCCTGGGGCAGAAAAGTCATTTCATGACTCACTGGACTGTCTCCAGAGACAACACAGAAATTCCTGGCTGGGCATACAAACCAAAAGTGCTGTTACTGAGGCCAAACACCTCCCTTGGTCCTGGCTGCTTGGTGACAGCAGTGCACAGGGGAGTTACTCTGCCATTTGGTTGAACCCCGTCAACTTTCGTTGTTCCCGTCAATGGGGTTGTACAAGGCAACTGCCTAATTTTGCCCATGTTCACTGCTGGCCCTGCTTTGGCAACCAGTGTGCAATCAGTCATTCTAGTCTGGGCAATCTGTGTTTTCTTTTCAGACCATATGGGTATTTCCCTACTGTCTTCCTCTCCTGTTCCTCCAGGTTCAAAACCAACTGCAAAATACACAATTCATGTGAAGAGGGAAAAAAAATAACACAGGTGTAAATAGAAAACTCTAAGTTGCTTGGACTTTCTTGAAAAAACAATCCTAACAGGAGACATTCCTTTGCTGTGGATGAGCTCAGCCTATGCATTTCACGCTGGGGACCTGACAAGATGCTGTGATACTGGGCAGCTGAAACTCTAATGCTCACCCTTCCCACTTCACAAGAACAGTCTAACAGCACTTGAACCAAAGGAGAATTCTGCTGAGACAGACACCTCGATGACATGTCTGTGCTTGTTTCTATAAAACACTAGTATATGCTGGGTTGCTTAAAAACAAACAGCACCATAAAAAAAAAGGAAAAAAAAAACAAGGAAGTCCAAGCTGCAATTGCCTCTTTTCCCGGGGGAGCAGGGGGGAAGAACCTATGGCAAAGGCTGTCTTAAGGAAATCATCTTTTTGTTATCCTCTTGGGACAAACAAGAATTTCTCTTAAACATCACCCAGGCTGATAGACAGACCCAAACCCTCCCCGTTCTGGAAGAACTGATGAGGGCACATCATCTCCTCTGACTTTGGCTTGTTGTCTCTGGTAACCTTTTTCTGCCATGGTTTCCATGGGTATGTAGACGACAGATGATGTGGAACTACCTAGGGGACACATGTTGGTTGCTCATAGAAAAATAACACAGTCCAGCATTGTAGATTTGCCYTGAATTTACAACCTGGAATTGAAGAAACTGTATCCTCTACCCACGCTCGCCTTCAGCCCACGTGCTTTTCTGGGGGCCCCTCATTTCCCAGCTCCCACAGTGGCAGCAGATAGCCAGCTTTTTCCGTGAAGAGAAAGTCACACAGCCATCAGGTTCCACAGTAATAGTAATAGAATAAAGAAATTTATTCTTTTACCAGCTATAGGGCCCATCTCTAAAAACGAGTAACCACCCACTCGGTGCATTACATGGAACATGTGAGGCTCTGGACTCATCTGAAATCCTACCCAAGGCTTGAGAAAGAAGCTTTGGGTACTACATCAAACAGTCTAGTTTGAAATTTAACCTATAATGGCATCCTGGAACATAACTACAGATTTACTCTGGACTAAGCATCTACTCTCCTCAGCTAGTCTGGAATCTCTCCCCACGCCTGCCGCAAACGAGCTATTCAAAATATTGTCTTATTCTACCCAGGCTTGTACAAACTAGCTTTTCTTTCTAATTTATCCAGAGCCTCTGTTTGAAATGTTTGGCTAGATCTGCTCCAGACCAGGCCATGGGTTCATTTTCGACTTCTTCATTTTCTGATAAACTCCTTAGCAAGCCTAACCTCTGTTTCAAAGCCTGCTACGACATCGCTGCACCCTGGAGCTTTGCACAGCTTTGGGTTTCCAAATGAAAGCCTGGAATTGGTTCATTGTTTTACAAACCCTTTAAGCCTAGGATGCAAGGTCGTGTCAGCATTACTTCTGGTCATGTCAGCATTACTTCTGTATTTGGCAGTAAAAATATACCTGAAAAGAACAATTAACACTTTGTTAATGTGCCAAGGAACAAACTGATCTGCATGTTAGCCAAAGGCAACTAGCAACTGCTGTCTACCTTGATGTGTACTAGTATGGGGCAGTTTTGATAGCAGAGAATATTCTTAGCCTTAAAGCACAGTGAGAAGCAGACAAGAGGTTCTCCTCTAATTTCACATCCTCTCCATTAGCAGCGAAAGCAGAGAAAGCCAGCAGCAGAACCCTGCCATCAGACTTCTGTCTGGAGGATAATAATGCAAACGGCAGCAACAAAAATGGTAAAAAAATCATGGTGGGAAAACAGATGAACTGGGTTGATCTCATCTCCATGGGTGAACACAAAATGCCACCCCCCGAGGATGCTCAGGTCCGGTTCATATCTCTGCTGCTTTTGCCAGTCATTAATATGCATGCCCATCTGGGGTTGCAGACTGCAGCCAGTGGTCTATGATGTTTCTGTCACCAGATGTGACACAATACCTCATCAGAGAATAAAAGAGTTTGTGCAAATCTCCCCAAATCAGTCTTGCCTGCATGTTCTGCACCAAACCAGGCAAGCTGAAGGATGCTCAACATGTAGGGTAGATTCCAGTCCATGGTTATATCTATATCACCATCCCGCTTCACACTCCATTCCACAAGAGCCTTGCCTCATCCAGACCATGCCATATACCCTTTAATACCAAACAGCACTGATGGATATTCAACACAGATTATTTTCATCCTACCAAGGACATCAGGTACATTATATCAGCCTGGTTCCCCTGTAACCTTCCTCTTACCCCAGAGCAGGTCATTGCTCCCCACCTGCTTTGTGGTTGTTCCCTCCAAGGAATGTAGCCACAGTGCATCTGGGTAGATGAGCAATATCACAGGAAGACAGGGAGCAATCCCTTTGTAACACCATGGTGGGTTATAGCAGAAGGGGATGACTCCGCTCATCTGATCTTTTTGCTTAGTCTCAGACCTCCCTGCAAAACTTCAGAATTTAAGAAAGTCAATGAAATACAAAAGAAATTTAATAAGTAAAGAGGCAATTCTACAACATCCATTGCAGATGGAATAGAAGCCATTACAACAATAAAGATGAATAGATAGATAGACAGATGGACAGACAGACAAATATGCAGACAGACAGACAGATAGATGATAGGCAGTATTCTGTATATTAAAGCTGTGGACAATCCATCATCCATTCCCCCTTTCCTTTTTTATCCCTCTTCTTTTTAAATTATGCCTATTGCTCCAGTGAAATTTATTACAATGTAAGAAATAATGATTTTTTTAAAGATATTTTTTAAGCAGAGGTATGAGGGCTCCCCAATAACAAATGGATGAAGATGTGAAAGCTTATTGGATTGTCACGTCGGATACATTATCCCCAGGGCTCTGAATGAAGAATTAGACCATGGAGATCTTATTTGACATTAGATGTTTCAATTTCTTCAAGAACATTAGGCATGTTGGATTCAGCACTGAATTAAATAATAAACAACAGCACTGACCCTCCCCCCTTCCCCTTTTACCCCTTAGCATTTTAAGTCAGAGACACGTTATTAAGATTTATTTTACATTTTTATTATTACACTCACAAGAAAAGAGAGATCATATTTGCATAATTCATTTTTATACAAACCTTTATGTATTACTTACAGCTGCCGATTCTCCCCCTTTAATATATGTGTTTATATGGCAGTAAAACAATGACATTTGACAATACACAGAAAATGATTTAGTTCAACCCTGCAGGTATTGCTGTATATTTATTAACCCCCGGGAATTATTTTGATTGAAATCCCTTTGGATAATGCTCATCAAGAGACTGGGGCTACATACTTGCTAGCAGCTTTCCAAATAGAAGGCAATAGTTTAGCATCAGACTCTCTTGGGGTGATCGGTGAAAGGCCATTTGGTCATGTTGGTAGAAGTGGCATTTTTATTATTAAATGCATCTTGATGGGACTGCGTTGCTGGGTGCAGGATGAACACTGAGAAAGACACACTCTCTGGGAGGATGAACGTGCAGTCACTGGAGACAGAGGGTGGAGACTAGGTGGGACAACAGGATTTACAAGAGGCAAAGGGTATATCCAGACTGTCTAACCTGGTTTTCCCACTGTGGCACTGTGATGCCTTGGGTGTGCCAGGTGGCCTAGGATCCAGGACTGAGGGACCACAGCATCTGTGCAGGGTTACAGACAACACCTCCCAGAGGAGATCTGAAGGCTACCCAAAGAAACCAGAGGCAGAACAGTAAATGGTCAACAGAAACCAGCATTAAAAGAGAGCCACACTCAGAGTCACACTCAGACACCCCAAAGAGTCTTGCTCGCTGGAGGTTTCTTTGCAATTTTCAGAAAATCACAACTCAGGGCTGTGCTCCCACTGAGACACTCAAACTCTGTCCGTACTTTCGAAAGCACTGCCTTAAATGACTTGACAAGAATAAGAGATTTGACATACAGCTTTCTGGCTTCTTGTCCTTAACTTTCCTTGGGAGATAAAGCTTGAGGCTCTGAAGGGCATGGGACCACATCTTCCTCAAAGCTTCCCAAATCTTTGGAGGCACTTCATCTCTAGCTAATATTTCATGTTTATGGTTCTCAGGCCAGGTAGTAGCTTATACACAGTAGCCTACTACATTACCAAGGACTTTAAAGAGCACTTGAGATTTTTTTTCTGACTTGAATTCATCCTACTAGCAAGGACATTAGGTAGGTTGATTGGAAGAGCAAACATTCCCCTAAGTGGATTAGAGAAGAGGCAATATGGAGGGAGGTGAGGGATTGCTAAATCCACCATTTTTTAGACAAAGTACAGCCAGAATGCACACATCCTCCCTCATCTCAGATCTGCACCCAGACAAAGGTGGTGTGGATAGAGAGTTTGGGTTGTGATCTCTCATACGTGCTGGGGGACACAGGACCAGCTTCTAGTGCAGTGATCCATCAGGAATAAGAGGCAAAAGAGCTGCCTGCTGCATGATGCACAGTGAGGAGCACTGACTGAGAAGACCTCCATATTCACTGGGCCGGTTTGACACAGCAGCACAAAACTAACTTGCACAACTCCTCACCTACCTGTCCAGCCCATGAACACACACCTGTTGCCCCACCAGACGAAAGTCCACCTACTTTGCTTCACCTTGCCTCCTGAGAGCTATTCAGAATGGCTGTGGCAGACCATTTTGTCTTTGGTAGCTTTTGTGGTCTTTTGCCCAATACAGACATCCTCCTCTGCCAGACATACACCCTGTCGTGTACCCCACGCTACCTTTTTTCTCTGCATATTTACATGCTGCAGTCGGTGGTAGTGGYGGTGAAGGTGGTTGCCATAGTAACTCCTTTTTCCCCTTCTGCTAATTCTGCAGGATTTCTTTCAACAAAATAGATTTGTGAATGTGCTTCCTCTTCTTGCTCACCCTTACAAATAACAGGTATCAAGAATATTTCAGGAACGTAAAATTTGCCAGACTAACTCCTTCTCTGAGTCACTGATACTGAATCAATACCTACTTCTGATAGTTACAGATGCTTTCAAAGACCTCACAAGAAGTCTTAAGGCAGAATCAAAGAAGTCCCTTCTGGGCACCCAGTTAAAGTTATGCTCTGAACTGTGACAGGTTCTGCCCCTTATGTTTGTTCAAACTAAAGAAACTTCCACTCCTTTTCACCTTCACAGTATAGACCTCATCTGAAACCTAAATTCATGGTCTTATTGACACATTGGGTCAGTGAGTTCCACAAGTTAGTTACGCATTAAATAAGCTCAGCGTTAAGTTTTCTACATTATGGTTGCTGCTCTTATTTGGAAAGAGTTTAACCGCCTCTAATAAGCAGAATAAAAGATGCACCCAATCTATTCTTTCTCTATCATCTGTTATTTTAAATACCTTCCTTTAATCTCTGAAGAGATCTTTCCTAATAGTTTTCTGGGCCTTTCTCTCTCTCTCTCTTCCCCCCCCCCC